>CM053032.1:15943040-16098040 GCA_028564925.1 Lithobates sylvaticus | reverse complement strand
GGGGGGGGGGGGGGGGGGGGGGGGGGGGGGGGGGGGGGGGGGGGGGGGGGGGGGGGGGGGGGGGGGGGGGGGGGGGGGGGGGGGGGGGGGGGGGGGGGGGGGGGGGGGGGGGGGGGGGGGGGGGGGGGGGGGGGGGGGGGGGGGGGGGGGGGGGGGGGGGGGGGGGGGGGGGGGGGGGGGGGGGGGGGGGGGGGGGGGGGGGGGGGGGGGGGGGGGGGGGGGGGGGGGGGGGGGGGGGGGGGGGGGGGGGGGGGGGGGGGGGGGGGGGGGGGGGGGGGGGGGGGGGGGGGGGGGGGGGGGGGGGGGGGGGGGGGGGGGGGGGGGGGGGGGGGGGGGGGGGGGGGGGGGGGGGGGGGGGGGGGGGGGGGGGGGGGGGGGGGGGGGGGGGGGGGGGGGGGGGGGGGGGGGGGGGGGGGGGGGGGGGGGGGGGGGGGGGGGGGGGGGGGGGGGGGGGGGGGGGGGGGGGGGGGGGGGGGGGGGGGGGGGGGGGGGGGGGGGGGGGGGGGGGGGGGGGGGGGGGGGGGGGGGGGGGGGGGGGGGGGGTGGCTTGGTGTGTGATGGGGAAAGTTCAAGGAACTCACTTCTCAGAGAATAGGTGCAGGAAATTCCCCCTTTTGAGTTCCCCCTTTGCCTAGGCACCCTACGCTCCTCTGAGCACCGTCCCGTGGTCCCACCCCCTACCCACCTCCCAGTACTGCCCCAGCAACAATAGATCCTTCACACAACAATAGAGACTCACCCCAGCAACACTGGACCCCATCCCAGCAACAATAGATCCTTCACACAACAATAGAGACTCTCCAAAGCAACACTGGATCCCACCCCAGCAACAATAGATCCTTCACACAACAATAGAGACTCTCCCCAGCAACACTGGACCCCACCCCAGCAACAATAGATCCTTCACACAACAATAGAGACTCACCCCAGCAACACTGGACCCCACCCCAGCAACAATAGATCCTTCACACAACAATACAGACTCACCCCAGCAACACTGGACCCCATCCCAGCAACAATAGATCCTTCACACAACAATAGAGACTCTCCACAGCAACACTGGACCCCATCCCAGCAACAATAGATCCTTCACACAACAATAGAGACTCTCCAAAGCAACACTGGACCCCATCCCAGCAACAATAGATCCTTCACACAACAATAGAGACTCTCCACAGCAACACTGGACCCCATCCCAGCAACAATAGGATCCCACCCAAGCAAATATAGATTGCTAACACAACAATAGACTCTCCCCTAGCAACAATGGACCCCATCCAAGTAGAGCTGCACGATTAATCGTTAAGAATCGAAATCACAAATTTTTTCTCTTCTCGATCTTCAAAACGGAATGTCACGATTCTTTCTAACAAGTGCAGAGAGTTCTCACAGCTGGGGAAAAAAAAAAAAAATCGGCAACCTTCTAAGTTTAATCACAACACACAAATAAGTAGAAACAAAGTATCTTTTCATTCTTTTATCAAAGGAAAGAACTCTGTAAATGAAGGAAGTTTAACCATTTAAAGGCCAAACCTTTTCTGACATTTGTTGATTACAAGTAAAAATCATTATTTTCTGCTAGAAAATTACTTGGAACACCTAAACATGATATTTATATATATATTTTTTTAGCAGAGACCCTATAGAATAAAATGGTGGTTGTTTCAATATTTTATGTCACACCGTATTTGTGCAGCGATCTTTTAAACACAATTATTTTTTTTAAATACACTTTAATGAATAAAAAAAAAAAACTAAACAGTAAAGTTAGCCCAATTTTTTTTGTATAATGTGAAAGATAATACACCGCGAGAATCGTGAGAGAATCGTCGTCTTTGTCCTAAGAAAAAAAATCGTGATTCTCATTTTATCCAAAATCGTGCAGCTCTACATCCCAGCAACAATAGGTCCCCTCGGCAACAATAGGATCCCACCCTAGCAACGAAAGATCGCTAACACAACAATAGACTCTCTTAGCAACAATGGACCCCACCCCAGCAACAATAGGTCCCCCAGCAACAATGGACACCCCCAGCAACAATAGGTCCCCCAGCAACAATGGACTCCCCCAGCAACAATAGGTCCCCCAGAAATAATAGGTCCTCACACAACAATAGACACCCCCAGCAACAATGGACCCCACCAACAATAGTTACCCCCACACAACAATAGACTCCCCCACACAGCAACAATGGACCACCCACAAGAAAAAAAAACACCCCAGCAACAAAAGATCCACCCCAGCAACATTAGACCCCCCTCGGCAGCAACAACAGATCTCCCACAGCCAGCATCAATAGACCCATCAGCATACAGCAACAATAGACCTCTCCCTCAATAGTAGATTCCTACCAGAAACATAAGACCCCCCAGCAACAATGGATCCCCCACCAGCAACAATAGACCCTCACACAAAAACAGATCCCCACCAGTGACAATAGATCCCCCAGCAGCCAGCATCAATAGACCATTCAGCACACCCCTCACCCCTTATATACATTTAGTGCTGGGGGTGCCGGAACTGTGTTCCCCCCGCGTTTCGGCTGAAAAAGCACACTAATGTATGAATGGTGCAGCACCACTCTTTGCTATTACGTGCATTGCCGCCCTGGCCTAAGGGTCTTGCTTGGCAAATCGAGTGATGTCGCTTTCCTTAAAAAAAGTGAATTTTTCTTGGTGGCGGGGGTAGGGCTCTGGTCAGGAAAGGGTTATCCGGGCAATCAGCAAATTCACAGTAGAAGACACTTAGATGTTCCGGTTGGCGGCCGTACGGCTGCCAGCCCTCTTCCCTCATTGCACAGAAGTGCGCTGACCCACATACCCAAGCGCTGTAAGGACAATTATTCTTTCAGAGCTGCAAAATGGTCCACAGCGCTCTGTTTGAATATTCATGAGCCTCATTTGCATATGATTAGCACTGGCTCAGGATGCCTTTTCCTTAGAATCATTACGATAATTATTACTATTTATCCAGCGCTGGCTACATATGGCGTACGTCACCGAGCCGAGCGCAGACCGACCACATATTTACCTAGTTATTTATAGAAATGGTTCTGGCAGAAGATGGATAACTGAAAATTTGTAGCTGTATGGAGCTTTAATGGGGGCACAGAATAGGGGAACCAAAGACCTCACATGTGTTTTTTTGGGGGGTTTTTTATGATAAATTCCAAGGAGTTTCCATTCAGTTCATATCATTGAAAAAAAATGCTTCGTTTATTTTTAAAGGAAATTTGCAATGCTTTTGTATATTTTTTCTTTATTATGCTCAGAACTAAAAAAAAAAAAAAAAAGTAAAGAAAAATATTTATAAAATTAGATATGTACTGAATATTACAAAAGCAGCAGCTCTTATGAGTTTTTTCTTAACCACTTGCTTACCGGGCAATTAAACCCCCCTCCTGCCCAGACCAATTTTAAGCTTTCGGCGCTGACGCACTTTGAATGACAATTGCGGTCATACAACACTGTACCCAAATTAAATTTTTATAATTTTTTTTCCCCACAAATAGAGCTTTCTTTTGGTGGTATTTAATCACAGCTGTGGGTTTTTATTTTTTGCTAAACAAACAAAAATACATGGAAAATTAAAAAAAAATTAAAAAAAATCATGTTTAACCACTTCAGCCCCGGACCAATTGGCAGCCAAAGGACCAGGCCCCTTTTTGCGATTCGGCACTGACTAACTGACAATTGCGCGGTCGTGCGATGCTGCACCCAAACAACATTTACGTCCTTTTTTTCCCACAAATAGAGATTTCTTTTGGTGGTATTTGATCGCCCCTGCGGTTTTAATTTTTTGCGCTATAAACAAAAATAGAGCGACAATTTTGAAAACAATGCAATATTTTTTGCTTTTTGCTATAATAAATATCCCCAAATAATATATAAAAAAACATTTTTTTTCCTCAGTTTCGGCCGATACGTATTCTTCTACATATTTTTGGTAAAAAAAATTGCAATTAGCGATTATTGATTGGTTTGCACAAAAGTTATAGCGTTTACAAAATGGTGGATATATTTATAGCATTTTTATTAATATTTTTTTTTTTACTAGTAATGGCAGCGATCAGCGATTTTTATTGTGACTGCGACATTATGGCGGACACATCGGACATTTTTGACACATTTTTGGGACCATTGTCATTTATACAGCAATCAATGCTATTTAAATGCACTGATTCCTGTATAAATGACACTGGCAGTGAAAGAGTTAACCACTAGGGGGAGGGGAGGGGTTATGGGCTGTGACGTGTTGTGTGTTTTTTTACATTAGGGGGCGGGGCTGATGTCTGACGTCATTGATCGGCTTTCCCGATGACCGGGAACAGCCGATCAATGACAGGCAGAGTAGGAAGCACGGGGAGAGGTTTGTTTACACACACCTCTCCCCGTTCTTCAGCTCTGTGACCCGATCGCGGGACACCAGCGGCGATCGGGTCCGCTGGTCCCGCGGCGCGCGACCCACGGGCAGGCAATTAAAGGGTCACGTACAGGTATGTGATTTTGCCTGCCCGTGCCATTCTGCCGCAGTATATCTGCGTGAGGCGGTCGGGAAGCGGTTAAGGGGGCGTGGCAGGGGGCGTGTCCTATGCCAACATGCTTTTGCTAGTGGGTGTCCCTCATTCCTCAAAAATTTGGGAGGTATGCTAAAAGAGAGCCCCACCTCTGCTCTTCAGACTCCATCTCCAGGTACGTTACAGGCACTTACTAATACGGAGTATCCCCAGGTGGGGCGTGTTTAATGTCCCATTCACATGAGATGTTGGATTTGGATTGGTGAGATTTCTACATTGGAGTTTACACATCTGCTGTGCTCATTACCAGGAGCTCCCACCATTCTGCTGGTTTATTTTACAATTTGACAAATGGAACAGAAATCATAGCAGTATCCAGCCAAAGTTTGACTTGGCCCACCAAGCCCTACCTATAACTAACTACCC
Organism: Lithobates sylvaticus; assembly: GCA_028564925.1. NCBI lineage: Eukaryota > Metazoa > Chordata > Amphibia > Anura > Ranidae > Lithobates > Lithobates sylvaticus. The sequence goes on along the minus strand of CM053032.1, from coordinate 16,093,097 downwards.
TATATACTCGAGTATAAGTCAAGTCTTTCAGCACATTTTTTTGTGCTGAAAATGCCCCCCTCGGCTTATACTGGAGTCAAGCACTTTTCTGCAGCAGAGAATTACATTTTCCGACCAGACTTTGGGGCCCCCGTATCTCGTGGGCCACTTGGTGCTAGGAACCCCAAATTTGGTGTGCAAACCCAGTAGAACCAACACTACAACATATCCAAAGATGGTTCGGAAAATGTCATTCGCTGCTGCAGAAAAGTGCTTGACATTTTCCGAACTGACTTTGGGGTCCCGTATCTCGGGGCCCACTTGGTGATAGGAACCCCCATTGGATATGTTGTAGTGGGTTTGCATACCAAATTTGGGGTTCCTAGCACCAAGTGCCCCCAAGATACGGGGCCCCAAAGTCGGTCAACTGTGTCCATCTGCAGCAATGTCATTTCAGGACCTTTGGGTCCAGAGACCCCACATTTTGGCTGCAGCTAGGGGGCATCTAGGAACCCTTAACTACCAAGTTTGAAGTTCGGGGGACCTATGGCTGCAAATGGGCACAGTGAGGCTGCAAACGGGCATTGTTGACCCTCTTTTCCACTTACAGTAGCTGCGCATTTCTCACCCTAGGCTTATACTTGAGTCAATACGTTTTCCCAGTCTTTTGTGGTAAAATTAGGTGCCTCGGCTTATATTCGGGTTGGCTTATACTCGAGTATATACGGTATATAAAATATATCTAAACCTATCAATTTTGGGTATTTTTTTTATTTTTTTTTAACCAATGGGTTTAGTTCCGCTTCAAGAGAAAATGAATGGGTTTGCCCGAAGCTGCAAGTTCAAATTGCTGGGTGAATGGGAAATACATCTATTAGGACTAATCATCCATTCACACAAACCAACCCATTAGATGTCTATAAGTGTGCTTGGTCTGGCCTCGTAGCTCAGTAAAATGGAAGAATAATGATTTTATGACCAACACATTAAGCAGCCATCCACCGGAGCAGCATGACCTCAACTGACATCTGTCACGCGGTGACATTAAAGCACAGCAGCTGTCAGGCCGATCTGCAGCTACTGATACGGTCTGGTGTCCAGAGTAGGGAGAAGTTCTCCTTTATACAATCTGGAGGCCAAGAAAATATAGCATTGTCCTGCATTGCAACTAGAGCAACACCGCATTGCAAATAATTGAAAATACACTCCTAAGGCCACATCCGTATAAAGTTAGGGGGGGGGGGGGGGTTAAGAGCCAAAAGGCCCTAGTTTGGACTGTACAGGCAAAATGCACAAGAGTATAGTAAAATTGATACTTTATTGACAATGAATCAAAACAAACAGGTCAAGTAGTAAAAGAATTAAAAAACATACAATACACATATGATGGTCATAAGTGTCTAGTGTAAACAAAGGTTTAACACCAAATGGATGGCAGTGAGCCCCTGTGCGTCAACACGTTTCCCTATTTTGCTTCGTCAGGACACACTTGAAGGTAGTTGAAAGGAACAGCTCTCACTATCAAAGATAAAATATCGATGGACATTGCTCATCTCTATGCCCTTTGAGGACAAGAGTGATGTCGACGTCACTTCCAGTTCTCGGGCCATATAAACATTAGGCTTGTGCAATTCGTTTTGTGACGAATTGAAATTCGTCTGAATTTTGCATCTTTCCGACATTCAGATGCATCCGATGCATAACGTGAATAAGGGGAAAATTATCGCGCTAAACTCAAATACTAAAGAAGGAAAGGGCTACAAACAAAGCAGCTACATAAAAATGTGACAAGAATTCAAAAGACAATGTGGGTAAAAATGTAGCGCTAAATGAAAATAAGCATAAAACTAATATACAGTGCCCAAAAAGTGACTCAAATCCAAAAAAGTGTATATCAGGATTTCTCCCTGTGTAATAATAGACAGAAAATGTCCAATATAAATAAAGTGCAGGTCAATCAATATCAGTGTCCCAGTAAAGTGAAGTGATGATGATATCAAAAAACACGGATGACTGGAACTTGATCCTCTCTTCAAACACTTTCTGGAATGAATATAGAAAAGGATGTGTGCTTACCAGAGCAGGTGGACCCCCTGTCAGCCACAGGGAGTCAAACAGGCATAAAGGATTCGAAAACCCCGGCAGGTTGGACACCCCCAAACTGGACTGATGAAATCCGTAGGGACTTTCACTGAAGCGGTGCAGACGGCCAAACCATGGAAAGCCAAAATGGAAGGTGGAACACGACCATAGAACAGGAACCGCAAATTCCAGGTGATGGATCCAAAGGATGGACAGAACATGAGCTAATGTCAAATCACCACTATTGATATGGTGAGAGCTCTCATGAAGTTTTCTCCAAATATTTCACAACCATGTGGAGGAAAGAAAAAAAAGGAGGGAAGACTCCAATAGTGCAGATCAGCATGGAAGGTTTTATTTGACAAAAACGACCGTAACAAAAAAATGATAAATAAAAGATGCCCCAGTTGAAGTCCACTTAGGACGAAACGCGTCAGGCAAGGACTTACCTATTCCCACACTGCTTTTAATTTTTAATTGTGATCACTTTTATGTATCACTTTTTGGGCACTGTATATTAGTTTCATGCTTATTTACATTTAGCGCTACATTTTTAACCCGCATCCGATGCATAACGAATTTCAATGAATACGAAAGAAATTATAGCGGATATATCCACAAGGCAGAGGACACAGAGGGGAAACATCATAAGTTATGAAAGCAATGGGAGGATTTTAGGAAAACGGATTCCTAAGGATGTGGGAAAGAGAGGGCGGTGGGGAATAGAAGGCAGTGAGCGAGACGGGTTAAGGAAGAATTAATGATCCGATTTAGCATGAATGTATGTAAAAGTGTAATGTATGTAAAATTCTATAAAATGTGAAAATAAAGAATATGAAAAAAAAAGAAATTAAAGCGGATATAACGAATGAATTCTACATGATTCGGTAATTCGTTAAAGATCTAATGAAACAAAAGGTCAACTCAAAGTAAATTTTACAGTCCAATCAGCTTATTAATTTTGTGCTGGAGGTTGGATTACTGGCAAAGTGCATTCCTGAGAACTGAGTGAGAAGGGTGATGTATTGTATTTGACCTGAGGAGAAGAGATATTGTCATTGTGTGTGTTTAAAGTGGAAGTAAACCCTCTGGGACCAATTTGGCCTACAGGTAAGCCTAGATTAAGGCTTACCTGTAGGTCCAATAAATATCTCCTAAACCTACATGGTAGGGATTGCATTTTGACCACCACTGTAAGGGCTGCCTCATTCCACATGACCACAAATGTAAGGGGCATTTTTTTTTTTCACTGACCACCAATGAATTGGTTTTAGTAATGCACCGTACACACGGTCGGATATTCCTATGGAAAAAGTCAGATCGGATTATGTTGTCGGAAAATCCGATCGTGTGTGGGCTCTAGTGGGCTTTTTCCGTCGGAGCAGGATCTCAAATTTCCCGACAACAAAATCTGGTCTGACTTTTTCTGATCGTGTGTAGGGAATTCTGACGGACAAAGTGCCACGCATGCTCAGATCACATTACGAGACCAAAGCTATTGGCTACTAGCCTCTACATAGTTCCGTAGTACGCAACGAACGTCACCATGTTCGGAACGATCGGATTTTCCGACAACTTTGTCCGACCGTGTGTATGCAACACCAGTGTCGGACAAAACCCGTCGGAAAAAATCGGATGGATTTTGTGGTCGGAATTTCCGACCGTGTGTACGGGGGCTTAGGGTTCCTTAAGACTAGAAAATTATTTCAAGGATTCCTCTGGGGTAAAAAGGTTGAGAAAGACTGCTTTAGCCCCCGTACACACGGTCGGAAATACCGACCACAAAATCCGTCTGATTTTTTCCAACGGATTTTGTCCGAAACTGGTGTTGCATACACACGGTCGGACAAAGTTGTCGGAAAATCCGATCATTCCGAACGTGGTGACGTTCGTTGCGTATGACGGAACTACGTAGAAGCTAGTAGCCAATAGCTTTGGTCTCGTAATTTGATCTGAGCATGCCTGGCCCTTTTTTCCGTCGGAATTCTCTACACACGATCGGAAAAAGTCCGATCGGATTTTGTTGTCGGAAAATTTGAGAGCAGGATCTCTAATTTTTTCCGACGGAAAAAGTCCGATGGAGCCCACACACGGGCGGATTTTCCGACAACATGGTCCGATCGGACATTTTCCGTCGGCATTTCCGACCGTGTGTACAGGGGGCTTAGAGGCTCAGTGCAATGACATCATCAAATTTTACTCCAAATGATAAATCATTTTTCAGGAGATGAAGATCTCACAGCCTACACAGAGAAAACCAAAACCAGTTTTTTTTTGCTTCGCATCCCCGGCTCTCATTAGAGTAATTATTCTGATTGTTCTAATAATTTTCATTTATTGCGCCATTTTTAAACTTGGATTGTCCCCCTTCGAGAAGAGCGACTGAGTGAAGAGCACTGCTTATCCAATTTGCATCTGATGTTCCATTTATCCTCCAGAAACGAATAACAATAAGCTCATTGGGAACATTATAACACAGGCTCCTGTACGACTGGTGGACCGCGGCCAAATCATCCACTGACGTAAATTCTTCACAAAAACAGACACAGTTTTGTGCAGCAAAGCAACCAGCACAAAGTGCGTCACTGGGAAATTGTTGCTGAAGATGACATAATCTGGGTAGCTTTACTCCAGAACCCGAAGGAATCTCTGCAGGAGCTCTGAGTAATGTGCTCGATGTCCCTATCAATCAGCTGATTTAACAAAAGGTGCTGTGGGGCTCCAAGGCTACCTCCATTCAGAGCGTAGAATTCCTCGCTGCAATGCAATCTGGTCCTGGTGCACGTTGCTTTTTAATTGGTTGCCAAGGCTGGGTTTGCACGGCATAGCCAACATTGATTTCTGTGGCCTTGCTACGTCACCCTGAAGAGACCCAGGCAGCGCCGTGAGATGGAAGCCTTGGGAAATGCTGGCAACGCAGCACTGGAAAATCACTTTATAGGAAAACTTTGACCATAGGCGTGCGCACAGGTTGTGCCAGGTGTGCCTGGGCACACCCTAATCACCCTGCGCTGGGCAGATTCCCCTGCTGCTTGGCTGCAGGGAAAAGAAACTGAGGAATATCTGTCCTCAGTCCCATTCTCTCTCTCAAAGTGAGATATCAGGGGTATATTCAGATCCCTGATATTTCACCAAAGCCCCCAATGGGACACCTAAAAAAATAGAAAAATAATAAAAAATGGATTGTAAAAAATAATTAAATTGTGAAAAAATACAAATTGTAAAAAAGTACAAGTACTCACGCAAATGCTTGGTATCGGGACAACCCTAATAGTTATACTGACTGTGGGCAGGTATAGGAGAGTTCGATATGTTCAGTTTGGAAGGAATATATATCTGTCCATATGGATTATTGTTGAAGCCCCTGTTTCTATGGACTGAAAACAGGTGAAAGGGTGTTGTTTGTTCTACCCTTCTACTCTCTATTACTCTCCTCCTTTAATTATCTGGATACTTACAGTGTATCTCCTTCCTTCACCCAGTGAACCATATGACTTTACATTCATATCTATGTATCTTTACGCCATCAGCCTTATACACGGTCGCTGGTATTAGTAAGAAAATGCCTCCTGCTTTACACAGTGATTCTTGGGTGATCATATGGAAGCGCTCCATGTGGAGATATTTCTATGCTGACAAGTGAGACCTGTTACTTCCAACTACCCCCCAAGTGTGTCCTGACGAAGTAAAACGCGTTGACGCACAGGGGCTCACTGCCGTTTATGTGGTGTCAACTGTTTACACTAGATACTCATTACTATCACATGCCTATCGTATGTTTTTAAAGCGGTTCTGCACTCTGAAAAAAAAATTTTTTTTTTTAGGATGTAATATAAAGTGTGCTTACCTTTATTAGGGGACTCACCTGTTCCATCTTCCATCTCGATCGCCGCCGGTTTTCGTCCGATGAAGTTCCTCGTCTTCTTCTTTAGTGCTGGGGGCCATCTTGCCTGTGGGCATGTGAAACACCCACAGGGACTTTAGATGGCCCAGCATGCACTGCCGTTACTCGCGCGTGCGCAGTAACGGCTCATCTGCCGAGATCTCACGAGATTTCGGCAGATGCGGCCGAAATCTCGGGAGATTTCGGAAGATGTGGCCGAAATCTCGCGAGATTTCGGAAGATGCCCGCACTGGCTCCTGGGATCAATGACACCAGATCCCAGGAGACAGTGCGGCGTGACGACGATCGACGCAAGACCCCGCCCGCCGCCGCAGAGGGAGAAGACCGGAAGTCTTCAATTACAAGGTAAGTAAAAAAAAAAAAAAAAAAAAAAATTTAATTTAGTACTCTTTGCCTGATTTGGAAGGCAAAGAGATTTACTAAATGAAATGAGTGTAGAACCGCTTTAATTCTTTTTTACTTGACCCGTTTGATATGACTTATTGTTAAAGGGGTGTTGCCACCAAAAAAATAAAATTAGCTTAAAAATCATAAAAAAAATAAAAAAAAAATAATTGGAAAAAAAAAAAAAAAATTTTTGTGAAGCCACAGCCGGGTTCCCACATTAAGAATGCCGGCGCCGCGAGCGGCTCGGGGAACGAGAGGGGGCCTCGTTCCCCCGCATCGCTGGACCCTGGGACAGGTAAGTGTCCAATTTTTAAAAGTCAGCAGCTGCAGTATTTGTAGCTGCTGACTTTTAAAAAAAAAAAATTTTGTGGGCACTCCTCTTTAACCACTTGCCGACCGGCGCACAACGATATACGTCAGCAGAATGGCACGTACAGGCAGGAGGGCGTATATATAAGTCCCTCCTTTAAGCCTGTCCGTGCCATCGGGAGCGCGCCGGGAGCGGCGCGCTCCCGCGCCGGTCGGGACCCTCGTGAGTCCGGTCGCAGTCCCCGCGGACTCGATTGCCGCGGGGACACCCGCGATCGTCTCACGGGAAGGCTGAACGGGGAGATGCCGAGATAAACAGCATCTCCCCGTTCTGCCTAGCAACTAGTGACGCTGATCTCTGCTCCCTGATTGGAGCAGAGATCAGCATTCACTAGCTGACAGCCACGCCCCCCCCCCCCCACAGTAAGAAACACACCCCTAGGCATACTTAACCCTTACACTGCCCCCTTGTGGTTAACCCCTTCACTGCCAGTGTCATTTATACAGGAATCAATGCATTTAAATAGCATTGATTGCTGTATAAATGACAATGGTCCCAAAAATGTGTCAAAAATGTCCGATGTGTCCGCCATAATGTCGCAGTCACAAAAAAAAAATTGCAAATCGCCGCTATTACTAATAAAAAAAAATTATTGATAAAAATGCTATAAAACTACCCCCTATCTTGTAAGCGCTATAACTTCTGCGCAAACCGATCAATAATCGCTTATTGCGATTTTTTTCACCAAAAATATGTAGAAGAATACGTATTGGCCTAAACTGAGGAAAAAAAATGTTTTTTTATATATTTTTTGGGGATATTTATTATAGCAAAAAGTAAAAAATATTGCATTTTTTTCAAAATTGTCGCTCTATTTTTGTTTATAGCGCAAAAAAAAATAAAAACCGCAGGGGCGATCAAATACCACCAAAAGAAAGCTCTATTTGTGGGAAAAAAAAGGACGCCAATTTTGTTTGGGAGCCACATCGCACGACCGCGCAATTGTCAGTTAAAGTGACGCAGTGCCGAATCGCAAAAAGGGGCCTGGTCCTTTGGCTGCAAATTGGTCCGGTCTGAAAGTGGTTAATAAAATTTTTTTTTTGTACTATACCATTGTCCATCTTGCCTGTTGGCCCTTTACCCTTCCTCTCCTCCAATTATGTTCATATTTTGCCAAGCCTTCTCTGTACTCTTTTTACTCTTTTTTTTAATCTAAACATTTCAGTAAAAACTACTGGAAAAGAAAACTGAGTGATGGCACCTGTTGTCAATCACAGATCACCCAGCATGCTGATAAATTACAGTCAATTGTGCATTAAAGCAATAGGGGAAAAATATACAGGGCAAAGCAGCAAATACATCAAGCCTTTGTCATATCTAAGACCCCCCTTGGTCATTCATTGTCATTTATATTCTTTAGCCAATTCTAGAATTTTGAATCCTGACGGGTCTCACTCCCCAGGAAACTGTGGACAGGTGCCTGAGTGATGGATTGACCGGGGCACCGGCCTGTTCCGTTGCCAGCGGGGCACAACAACACGGCTACGTGTGCTGCGTAAGGCAATGAGATGAAGCAGCTACAGCTAGTGTGTTCATGACACCTACTGACTAACTGTGAAATGCCAAGTGCTGAGCCACATACCAGTCTCAGATATTGGGAAAAAAAAGATATGGTTCACTACGGGGCACTTTCGCCCCTTTCTGCCTAGGACAATTTTGAGCTTTCATCGCTGTCGTACTTCGAATGACAATTGCGCGGTCATGCTACACTGCACCCAAATTTAATTTTTATCATTTTGTTCCCACAAATAGAGCTTTCTTTTGGTGGTATTTGATCACCTCTGCGGTTTTTTGAAAAGAAAAAAGTTCTTTGTTTCTGTTATAAAATTTTGTTTTCTCCTTCACTGATGAGTCGGCATTGATGAGGTGGCACCGATGGGCACTGATGAGTTGGCACTGATGAGGTGGCACCTATGGGCACTGATGAGTTGGCAGTGGCACTGATAAGGTGGCACTGATGAGGAGGCACTGATATGTAGAATTGATGGGCACTGATATCTGTCCCCTCTGCTCTCCTCTCTCCCCCCTGACCCCCTCCTTCCTGCCTGTCATCTCCCTCTCTGTGTCTGTCTCCGCCCCCCGCCTCTATTTTTAAAACCAAAAACTTAAAATTGTCATTGCCAGCCCCTCTATTAGAGGCTGGCATAGAACACTATGCAAGTGGATTTAATTATCCATTCTAAATACCAGATTTGAGCTGTCTTCCGGATGGTCACGTAACTCGTGGCCGCTTTACAGCTAGGAGACAGGGATTCTGCGGAGGGGACGAGCGACCACGTGATCTCCCCGGCCAATGTCAGAGGGAGATCATGGCTCCTCCCGCAGAAGACATCAATCGGAGCTGTAAAGCAGCCATGAGTAATGTGACCGGCCTGAAGACAGCTCAAATTCGGTATTTAGAACACTCATTTTTTAAAACCACTGACATATTGTGCTATGCCAGCCTCTAACAGAGGGGCTGGCATAGTCTTATATATACTGTATAAGGGTTAGCAAACACTTTAAAGGATAAGTTCAACTTTTCTCTTTTCACAAAAAATGGGGGGGGGGGGGAGAGAGAGCAGGTGATTTGAGTTAGTTCAACTTTTTAATTTTTGTGAAAAGGTAAATTTACCATTTAAAGAAACCCTTTCAAACACTTCTAGGAGTGTTGGATGCCTGTGTCCCCTGCCATGAACTATTGGTTTCTTCCTCCAACCTCTATGTCACTGTTGGGTCCTGTAATGACATAGGGGCTGGAGGATGGAGCAAAGTGTGCAGTGGTGGACACAGGTCTCGGCTCTGACACTCCTGGAAGTGGTAAATGCTGGTAAAGGGTCCGATGGAGGCTGCAGAAAAACTGGCATTGAGGAGAGGTAGGAGTATAATAGCTCTTCTTTTGCAGATGGTCCATGAAAGGAGGTGGGTGGTAGGCCAAAAGTTTTCAAACCCAGTGTGACGGAACTGTCCAGCTTGGGTGCCTCCTTCAAGATATAGCTTCTTTCATGTCTGGACCCAGGAAACGGGCAGGGTTGCCAACCTCCCGCATCATTTTTTACTGAAAAAACATGGAAAATTTACTGACGGAGCACATTTTTTACTGGCAACCTGAGAAATGACAGAACTCCTATTGAAAACTAACACCGTGAATATTTGAACAGTATAAACATGATATGGCAACACTGACAACCTATAAACAAGGTAATTTGCTTGATTTACACTTAACCACATGCCGACCGGCGCACGACGATATACGTCGACAGAATGGCACGTACAGGCAGGAGGGCGTATATATACGTCCCTCCTTTCGCCTGTCCGTGCCATCGGGAGCGCGCCGGGAGCGGCGCGCTCCCGCGCCGGTCGGGACCCCCGTGAGTCCGGCCGCGGTCCCCGCGGACTCGATCGCCGCGGGGACTCCCGCGATCGTCTCACGGAGCGGCTGAACGGGGAGATGCCGAGATAAACAGCATCTCCCTGTTCTGCCTAGCAACTAGTGACGCCGATCTCTGCTCCCTGTGATTGGAGCAGAGATCAGCATTCACTAGCTGACAGCCACGCCCCCCCACAGTAAAAAAACACACCCCTAGGCCTACTTAACCCCTACACTGCCACCTTGTGGTTAACCCCTAAACTGCTAGTGTCATTTATACAGAAATCAATGCATTTAAATGCATTAATTGCTGTAAAAATGACAATGGTCCCAAAAATGTGTCAAAAATGTCCGATGTGTCCGCCATAATGTCGCAGTCACAAAAAAAATCGCAGATCTCCGCCATTAATAATAAAAAAAAAATTATTAATAAAAATGCTATAAAACTATCCCCTATCTTGTAAACGCTATAACTTCTGCGCAAACCGATCAATAATCGCTTATTGCGATTTTTTTTACCAAAAATATGTAGAAGAATACGTATCGGCCTAAACTGAGGAAAAAAAATGTTTTTTTATATATTTTTTGGGGATATTTATTATAGCAAAAAATAAAAAATAATGCATTTTTTTCAAAATTGTCGCTCTATTTTTGTTTATAGCGCAAAAAATAAAAACCGCAGGGGCGATCAAATACCACCAAAAGAAAGCTCTATTTGTGGGAAAAAAAGGACGTCAATTTTGTTTGGGAGCCACGTCGCACGACCGCGCAATTGTCAGTTAAAGCGACGCAGTGCCGAATCGCAAAAAGGGGCCTGGTCCTTTGGCTGCAAATTGGTCCGGTCTGAAAGTGGTTAAAAAGTCAACACAGCATGAAATTATCAGCCCCTGATATTTACTGGCAGTTGTAAAAAAATCACAGATTTTTACAAACTGTCAGTAAATTTACTGGCGGTTGGCAACCCTGTAAACTTGTATTATAGCCGAGCATCCAAGACTAGGCGACACGAGCTTAGATGCAAACTGGAACTCACGTTATTGAAACCTCACACAGAATTTATAGCACAGAAGATCCGAACGTGAACGCATTACCCTAACAGTGCAAACTGTAAACAGGAATATAATTAACATAGCTAAGGAACATCCAACATAAACCTAGAATTTAAGCTAATTAAACAACTAGCTACCTAGGTGCCCTCAGTGCCCACCTAGACCGTTCGGCATAAAGCCCACAACCCTGAAAACAAAGTACTTTACACATTATCATAAGCATAACCATCCCAAAATAGTTCGGTAACAAGGTAAAGTGGTCACAATACTAATCACATCTACAAGAGATGACCAGACAGACATAGGTAACTCAATTAACAATGGGAATTCACACCTAGGAGGCACACAATGGGAGAGACACAAACTTGTGTAATCTGTCCACTAGACTAGTCATCAAAAGACAAACAATGTTCTAGAAGTCTGATACAGTGGAATTAATTTATATTTATAGATTTCTCGAAGGATATTGTTGATAAATATTTGTGTCCCAAGTGAAGGAGCTTCTCGAACCCAGTCTGCAGGAGGGCCACCATATTTCCTCTGCCTATTTACCTGTACAAGATTAATATTACCTCTTTCCATCCACTCCAGAAGGGATACTTTATTGTCCTTATTCAGAGAATTAATCCAAGCCTCGCTCTCAGCGTTCATCACTTGGTTGTCCATCGTTAGAGAACGATCTGCTCTCTCCATCGGCCATAATCAGTGGGTAGGAGGCTTGCTCCTAGTTCTCTCCAAAAGCCCCTGTCCTGCTTGGGTCTGTCACACCCATCCACTAATAAATATGGAAATAATAAAATAAATGATCAGAGTAGAATTGGTATAAATGGGATGTGATATTTTTTTTCAAAATACAGATTTATTCACAAATATAGAGCAAATTTTTACGTTTTATTTCAAACTGTAAGGGATAGAAGCACATTCCGCACATCACTGGATAGAGGAAGGTTCAAAGTCTTAAGGTCTGTGAGGTTGTATGCAGTCAACATAAGCACCATGGAACAAAATGGTAGACCGTTTCTGGCCACACGCTAACCGGCCACTAGTTATTGAATTCACCGCTTCAACAATTCGATGTCTTAGAGCTTGAAGAGTATCAGGCATAGGTGGGACAAAAAGCTTTTAGATATGCTTGTATTGACTTACGTAGCTGCCTGTACTGTAGAGAAATGAATTGTTAAGTTTAACAACAGAGGCACTGAAATCGCCCCATTATTAGTTTTTCTGGCAACAAGGACTATGCAGTACTGCCAGCCCTCTAATGTAAACAAGCAGCAGGTGGTGTAAGCTGTTAGAAACTGACTAAAGCCCAACCTAGAGTCTCCATTGTGATTTTGAGGATGGATTACTCCACTGTGCCTTAAGCTGCAGAGGTCAGTGAGGGCTTGTTTTTTAAGCTCATTTTTTGCTTGTTAAAATTCAACTACTTTAATGTCCATAACCTAGGCACAAATGTACTTTGAAGGAAGAATTCAAAAATAGTCTGGAGCAAAGAATCAATGCTTGACAGCCAGTGGTGTATTTAGGTTTTGTGCTGCCCTAGGCCCGACTAAACTTGTGCAGCCCCTAATTTAAATATGGCCCACCCCTTCCTGTCAAGGCCACACCCCTTGCTGTTTAAGACCCACCCTGAAATTTTCAGGTGGAGACACTAGTTCTGAGGGCCTGTGAGGGGGGGGGGCAATGGATTCCCTTAATTTGCATAGACTTCCTGTTTGGCTATGAGGCAGGAAGTGAAGGGAAATTTCTGCAATGGGACAGGGATGGTAAAAAATAAACTGACATGGGCTATAACCCTCCCTTATTCTATCAAAAAAAAAGAAAAAGTGTTGCCTATAGTTCTACTTTAAGCACAAATTTCTGATAATTTTATGGAGAGGACTAAGAAGATATAACCATGCCAATGGTGCAGCAGAAAACATAGAGCACATTGAGGAAGGTTTGTGGTCCAGGATGAGAGGACAGTCAAAATTAGAAGCGGCGCCCCCCCCCCCCCCACCAGTTGCAGAATGCCGGCCGCCCCCATACTCAAAGCAGTGCGGCTGCTTTATGGGGGCGCTAGTCTAATTTGCCTCTCAGCCCAGTCCACCCCATAAGACTGGCGCTACACAAGTGTAGCGCAAGCCGGCAGGGACTGTTTCCTTGCTTCCTTCCTGCAAAGTGCTGCCCTAGGCCTGGGCCTTGTCCAGGATACAGCATTGATGACAGCAGAGCTGACACTTAATTAGTCCACATGCTTCAATGGTTGTTTTGCATGTATGGAACCCCCAGAACACTCAGTTAATGACCATGGCTACACATATCATCCTATTGGCATCCACAAACAGTAGGCAGCCACCCTTTGAAACCAGGGGTCTTACCTGGCAATTGCCCAGCAAGAATCCAGCTCCAGGGTTTCCTGTTGAATGTACTAATGCACTCAGCAAGCTTTGCTTTAGGACCCCAGGCCAAGCATCAAGCGAGTTACCGGACCAAAACACCATACAACTCCTTACCTCCAGCTATCATGTTTGCAGTGCAACAAGAGCTACTCCTCCAGAAGGTGTCCTACACTATCGCAGAGCATTGGACTGCCCAGAGAAGAGACACAAATGTGGAATATTTTAGATTCTGTAGTTCTCGGATCTTTTACAAACATAGCTATGAACAGGGGCGTTGCTAGGTCTACAAAAGATCTGGGGCTAGAGCCCATAGCAGCGTAATAAAGAAAGTCATAGGCTTGGGCGGGCATACACATGTATATACAGTAATATACGTGTGTGTGTGTGTATATCCCCAGTGAGCCCCCCCTTACATCAGGGTCCCCAGAGAGCCTCCCCCTTGCATCAGGGTCCCCAGAGAGCCTCCCCCTTGCATCAGGGTCCCCAGAGAGCCCCCCACTTACATCAGGGTCCCCAGAGAGCCTCCTCCTTGCATCAGGGTCCCCAGAGAGCCTCCTCCTTACATCAGAGTCCAAAGAGAGCCTCCCCCTTGCATCAGGGTCCCCGGAGAGCCCCCCACTTACATCAGAGTCCCCAGAGAGACTCCTCCTTACATCAGAGTCCCCAGAGAGACTCCTCCTTACATCAGAGTCCCCAGAGAACCTCCCCCTTACATCAGGGTCCCCAGAGAGCCCCCCACTTACATCAGAGTCCCCAGAGAGACTCCTCCTTACATCAGAGTCCCCAGAGAGACTCCTCCTTACATCAGAGTCCCCAGAGAGCCTCCCCCTTACATCAGGGTCTCCAGAGAGCCCCCCCCCCCATTACATCAGAGTCCCCAGAGAGCCTCCTACTTACATCAGAGTCCAAAGAGAGCCTCCCCCTTGCATCAGGGTCCCCAGAGAGCCCCCCACTTACATCAGAGTCCCCAGAGAGCCTCCCCCTTACATCAGGGTCTCCAGAGAGCCCCCCTCCCATTACATCAGAGTCCCCAGAGAGCCTCCTCCTTACATCAGGGTTCCCCAGAGACCATCCCCCTTACATCAGGGTCCCCAGAGAACCTCCCCTCCCCTTGGGGACCCCTGCAGAGACTCTGGACTATGGGCCCCAGATTCGGGGCTATAGCCCCAAAAGCCACCACCTAGCGACGCCACTGGCTATGAATATTATAAGGAACTTTTTCAATATAAAGTAACTTTGGTCTGAGTATGGTGTTCTTATAGTGGCTGTAAAATGTTCTCCAGATAAGGAGTTTCTGTAACATATCTTCTTACTGTCAAATAAAATCACAGCTATAACAGGGCCGTTAGGAAATTACTATGTTCTAGATTAGTGGTAGAAGCAGCCAGGGCACAGTGATAGGCGACACTTGATAAGACAAAGTAATTTACCGCCAGCTGCTTCTGGTGATGGCTCCTCTGTTATCGTGGACGCACACCCGCTCCCTGTATATATACCGTATGTCACATATAAGTATGTCAGTGTCAAGGTTTCCCTCACTCAATTTATTACATCAGCAATAGCAAATTACTGCAATCAGCGGAACCTAAACAGGAAGCGGAGGCTGTCACTTTTATTTTCTGGCTCCATGGAAGAAACTGCCAGCGCCATATAGTTCGTTCAGATCGGACAAAAGCGTTGTTATATAGAAACACCAGATTGATACCCTGTAAACAATCGTATGGAATGGTTTTGTTTGTTCAACATAAGCAAAACCTAAAACCTGATCAGGAATTCTCAAAATATGCCCAAAAAGTCAAAGTTGAACATTCAGGACTTCCTTTCCATACAGCCCTGATTTTAGTACAACAGACAAAATTATTAGCCTTTCGAAGAGTGGGACTTGCTTTTGGTTCCTCAGGGGTGGGCCTTAACCACTTGCCGACCGCCGCATGAACATTTACGTCGCCAGAATGGCACGGACAGGCAAATGGGCGTACAGGTACGTCCCTTTTAATTTGCCACCGTGTGGTCGCGTGCGCGCCGTCGGCTGCCTTAGTACAACAGACAGAATTATTAGCCTTTCAAAGAGTGGGACTTGCTTTTGGTTCCTCAGGGGTGGGCCTTAACTGCTTGCCGACCGCCGCATGAACATTTACGTCGCCAGAATGGCACGGACAGGCAAATGGGCGTACAGTTACGTCCCTTTTAATTTGCCACCGTGTGGTCGCGTGCGCGCCGCCGGCTGCCGCGAGCTCCGTGAGTGTGATCGGGGGATACCCGCGATCGCCTCACGGAGAGGAAGAACGGGGAAATGCTAATGTAAACAAGCATTTCCCCGTTCTGCCAAGTGACACTGATCACAGCTCCCTGGGATCGGGAGCGGTGATCAGTGATGCGTCACAGGTAGCCCATGCCCCCCCACAGTTATAATCACTCCCAGGACACACTTAACCCCTGCAGCTCCCCCTAGTGGTTCACCCCTTCACTGCCAGTCATTTTTAATCGCACTGATCGCTGTATAAATGTGAATGGTCCCAAAATAGCGCCAAAAGTGTCCGATGTGTCCGCCATAATGTCGCAGTCACGATAAAAATCGCAGATCGCCGCCATTACTAATAAAAAAAAATTATTAATAAAAATGCCATAAAATGATCCCCTATTTTGTAGACCATATAACTTTTGCACAAACCAATCAATAAGCGCTTATTGCGATTTTTTTTTTTTTTACCAAAAATATGTAGAAGAATACGTAGCAAAAAGTAAAAAATATTGTGTTTTTTTTCCAAAATTGTCGCATTTTTGTGTTTATAGCGCAAAAAATAAAAACCGCAGAGGTGATAAAATACCACCAAAAGAAAGCTCTACTTGTGGGGGAAAAAAGGACGTCAATTTTATTAGGGAGCCACGTCGCACGACCGCGCAATTGTCAGTTAAAGCGACGCAGTGCCAAATCGCAAAAAACGCTCTGGTCACTGGGCAGCCAAATGGTTTCGGGGTTGAAGTGGTTAAAGTAGATCTTCACCCCGAAAGACAACGTGAGTGTACCTGGTCTAGGTGAGAACAACATTGTGCATGCGTGTGCAGATGTGCTGACGGGCTCTACCAGTCTTTAAGTCCTTCGGCACATCTGCCCATGAGTGAGTCTAGCCCAGCGTGCCGCGAAGATACGTTTCTGGGCTCTGTCAGGTCCTGAAGACCAGCCTTTGAAATGAAAGGGGGCTTATCATTGCTGGTGCCAAATTACTCAAGCTCCCACCACACTTCTTTTAGGATAGGACAATAACCCAGTGCAAGCAAGCAATAGCGCAAAGCCTCTGCCATATTCTGGTTGTGAACAAGGCCAACGTGGCTAAAACAGATTAACATCTGCTGTACTACAAGTGTCTTTTATGGAGTATCAATTCATTTGAAGATCTTTAAGAGCATGTATGTGTCAGGGCTGGGCTCAGCCCTTCCTTCTCAAAGCTGGCCGCTCAGCTGTCAGCTAATTGCCAGCTCCTATCTCTCCACAGTGACTCACCTGTTGATGATATCCTGCTCGTCAGTCCTGCCTACTCAATACATCCAGTCCAGATGAACTCTGCCTTTGCCTTGGTCACATCTCTAGAGACGCTCTCCTGTGTACCGTGTTGTCCGATTCTGCAGACGGAGGAAAAGCCTATTTTCCCATCCGTCTGCAGAGTGGATTGGATGAACACGGACAGACGGTCCGTGTTCATCCGATCCTCCATAGAGGAGAGCGGAGATCTGACAGGGCGGTCCCTGCACAGCGTGCATGGACCGCCCCATCATCCGCCGGCTCAGCGTGGATCAGCGGAGCGATCCCCGATGAGCAGCGGATGTTCACGGAGCGGATCATTACGGATCCGCACCGTGTGAAAGAGTTGGTAAGTTGCTTTATTTTTGTTCTTGGCTCTGGATACACTTTAACCATTTCAGCACTGCAGTCTTCTCATCTTTATTGGATAATTTTTTTGCATTTCAGAGATGTGTTGGTTTTATTCAAAATACCATTTTGAATATTCACCCTGCCCAAATATATTATGTGTCTTTTTTTAGGAGGGCAGATAGGGCTTTTATTAGGGGTTGAATGTTAAAATATTGATAATATATGTTGTTGTTGTTATTATTATTACACACAGTTTTTTTTATAGTTTTAATAAGGAAGAGATAAAAATTTGAAAAATTAAATATTGTACATAAGTATTGTTTTTCCCCAAATGCTACTTTTATTTAATTAACACATCTCCAGATATTACAAATGTAATCAGCAAAGTTTCCAGAGTACAGCGCATCCGGAAAGTATTCACAGCGCTTCACTTTTTCCACATTTTGTTATGTTACAGCCTTATTCCAAAATGGATTAAAGGGGTTGTAAAGGTAAAAGTTTTTTCACCTTAATGCATTCTATGCTTCTTTTTTTTTTTTTAACTGCCATCATATATTGATTTTATATGAGGGAGGCCAGATGTAATGAGTGGACCTTGTCTTTTAGCGCAAGGTCCACCTTAGGTAACTCTTCTAAATAGCAAGGTGGAAAGTTTTTGGATAGTTAGGCTACTTTCACACCGAGGCGCTGGGTGCGCTGGCGGTAAAGCGGCGCTATATTTAGCGCCGCTTTACCGTCGTTTTATCGGCGCATTTCGGACGCTCGCAGGGCCATTTAACCCCCCGCGAGCGGCCGAAAAAGGGTTAATAGCGCCCGCAAAGCGCCGCTGGGAGCGCTGCCCCATTATTTTCAATGGGAGGGGGCGCTTTAGGAGCGGTAAATACACCGCTCCTACAGCGCACCAAAGATGCGGCTTGCAGGACATTTTTCAGCGTCCTGCAAGCGCACCGCTCCAGTGTGAAAGCCCTCAGGCTTTCACACTGGAGACACAGCAACGGCTGTTTGAAGGCGGTTTGCAGGTGCTGTTTTTAGAACTTTAGCGCCTGCAAAGCGCCTCAGTGTGAAAGTGGCCTTAGAGCTGTTATGGAAAGTTTGAGGCAATGTGTAGTAAAAAAGTGCTTAACAATGGAAGAACCAGTATTAACTGAAACTATACAAATATATCTATTGTGATATTGGGGAATGTCTAGCTCAGTGGTAGATGCATTTTGAGTGAGTTCACAGCCAACAGAAACTTCAGTTTAAGGGCATGGTAGCCCACTTTTATTGAAAGTAACAAAAATAAAAGTTTATACATGCACAGGTTGCCCACACAAATTACAACAAAAAAAACGAAAAATGCCAAGCCACCTGGCTCTCAAGGCTCACTCAGCCTTGGTCGCAGTACAAAGCTGCGCAGGCCCGCTCCTGGCCACTAGGAAGGGGTTCTCCTGACACTCCAGGCTTTCACACTCCTCCAAGATTCACGGTCCCCTCTGGGCCCCAGGACTCTCTCTTCCAGTTGTCTCAGCTATGGTCTCCCCGACTCTCTCAGCTGGCCCAACTCTCTCAGACCACTGACCTGGAACCTCTCCAATATGGAGTGCCTTCTCAAGGATATTGCCAGGGTTCTTAAAAAGCACACCTCCCTCCTGGCTGCAGCAACTGCTCCAACACCAACTCCCCTGAGCTACGCCCGGACTCAAGTCTGAAGACTCCATCCCTCCCAATGCTCTTTGAAGTCTTCAAGTTTCCAGCCCCAATCCAGAAAAAATCCAGAGAAGACGTAAAGCGTAGTTTTCTCTGCTAACAAATCTTCTGCTGGAACGTCTCAAACTGCCTCTTTGAGAGTCCTGTGTGCATTTTACACTCATTTTCATCGAGACCGGGGCTCTCACTCTCACACTATACATGATCTGCTTGGTACAATATCTGCTGTTTTACCAACAGGTCAACTCAGTAAACATTCATGAAATTTAGGCCAAACTACATAGGTAACAAGGACACATCATGGTTTCTAGGTTTCTCCTATGGTAGGGTTCCTTAAAGTGTCACTGATTGCCTCAATATAAATATCTGCCCCTCCCAATGACAGTGCTGGTGGCTGTCCCTTGCATACTTATGAACCCTGCACTTAAAATTCCAAACCAAATACTACACTGCCTGATTACCAGCCCTTTCTCATTCATCATGTCACTGGTATTGAGATCAATCAAACTATTAGACATGTGCAATTCGTTTTGTTTTTTTTAGTTTTTGTTTTTTTTTTCGTTATTTTCGTTCATTCGTTATCGTACGAATGAATGAACGATTCGGTAAAAATTTTAACGAATCGTTCGAATCGAACGAATCCGAAAACAACGAAAATCCGAAAAAAAACAAATTAGAAACAACGAATCTAAGAATTAGGAAAATCCGAAAAAGGAAAACAGGAACAATGAAAATCAAAATGAACGAAAAAATTCGTACATTCGTAACTTTTTTTTTTGTTGTTGAATTGGTCATTTTCCGTGTCCCTTACAATGGCGCTGCTTAACATGCCTCGAATGGATTGAACGAAAAAATTTGTACATTCGTAACTTTTTTTTTTTGTTGTTGAATTGGTAATTTTCCGTGTCCCTTACAATGGCGCTGCTTAACGTGCCTCGAATGGATTGAACGAGAAAATTCATACATTCGTAACTTTTTTTTTCGATTCGTAATTTTCCGTGTCTCTTAAAATGTAATAATAGCATACACATTACATAAAATTATGAATTATGCTCCGATTACGAATCTACGAATGTTACGAATGTACGAATAAATACGAATGCGTCCGAATTTCGAATAAACGAATAAACGAAAATTAAACTAACGAAAAAACGAATCAACGAAAAAATAACTCGAAAATACGAATCGTTACGAATACGAACACCGACGACGTACGAATTTACGAATCGTTACGAATCAACGGAAACGAAAAAAACAAAACGAAAGTAAATTAATTTTTTTGTTGTGCACATGTCTACAAACTATGTATGCCGCTTCTGCAGAGTTTGCTGCATTACCAATAGCTACCAACAATCCAGCAGCCACCAGTGCTGGTACCAAAGCGCATGGGGGAGCGCCACATTTCAACCAATCATAGTGCAAGTACATATGCAGTTTAGCTTGGAAACCAACGCTGACCTACCATATTCTCCTACTTTAATCAAGGTTCAACCCAGAGAACATGTTTATCGTGTGTAATTCCACAGACAGGACCTCTGTACTCTGTCTAGTGCAGCCTTTCTCAACCTTTTCAACACAGAGGAACCCTTGATATAACTTTCTGGTCTTGGGGAACCGCTGCTAAAAATGACTATATCTACAACTCATGATACATTAGTGTGATGGTCAGTGGGAAGAATGCTCCTTACACCTGTGGTCATTGGGAAGAATTACCCCCTTGTAAATAGCTAAAAAGATCAATGATGGCAGTGGGAACTTATCTGAGAGACAGAAATTGCTCATTACTCGAGGAACCCCCAGCAACCACTGGAGGAACCCTAGGATTTCAAGGAAACCAGGTTGAGAAACCCTGTTCTAGTGTCAGGATGAAAAAGGAGATGTGAGCAACTCATGGTCCTCTAGTTCAGGGTTTCTTAACCAGGGGTCTGTGTTTCCTCCAGAAAGTGTACATATTCGCCATCACACCAAGGATCTTCAATTACCATCCAAAGGTTTTTATTGCAAAGAGATCTCATCACAAAGACAAGTGCAAAATTTCAGAGTCGGGCATGACCCCTTTGTCAGGCATGTGTCTGACAAAAGGGGTCCTGCACGACTCCTGAAACATTGTACTTGTCTTTGTGATGTGATCTCTTTGCAATAAAAACCTTTGGATGGTGATTGAAGATCCTTGGTGTGCTGGCGAATATGTACACTTTCTTTATGTTTCCAGGATCCAGCTGGTAATCGCTACAGCACCCACCATTGATGAGCCTTGCTTACCAGGAATGTGTGCGGCAGGAATATAGACAAGACCCAACTATATTTTCGGATCACCGGACAAAAAGACCATCATCAGCAATTAGAAAAATGCCTCACCCTGATAGACGACTGGATGACCACTAGCTCCCTTAAAGTGGTTCTGCACCCATTTCATTTAGTAAATCTCTTTGCCTTCCAAATCAGGCAAAGAGTACTAAATGAAATGTGTTTTTTTTTTTTTTTACTTACCTTGTAATTGATGACTTCCGGTCTTCTGTCTCTTCGGCGGTGGGCAGGGTCTCTGCGTCGATCGTCGTCAGGCCGCACTGTCTCCTGGGATCTGGTGTCATTGTTCCCAGGAGTCAGTGCGGGCATCTTCCGAAATCTCGTGAGATTTCGGCCACATCTTCCGAAATCTCACGAGATTTCGGACACATCTGCCGAAATCTCGTGAGATGTCGGCAGATGTGCCGTTACTGCGCACGCGCGAGTAACGGCGGTGCATGCTGGGCCATCTAAAGTGCCTGTGGGGGTTTCACATGCCCACAGGCAAGATGGCCCCCAGCACAAAAGAAGAAGATGAAGAACTTCATCGGACGAAAACTGGCGGCGATCGAGATGGAAGATGGAACAGGTGAGTCCCCCAATTAAGGTAAGCATCCTTTGTATACCCCCCCCCCAAAAAAAAAAAAAATATATACAGAGTGCAGAACTGCTTTAAGCTCAAAGAATCGAAAACAGAACTTCTTATTCTTCACGCAAACCAAAACTCCCGAACCAAGATCGATTGGACACCACCCACCATCTTTGGACAGATCATCTCCCCAAGGACCAAGGTCAAGAGTCTCGGAGTCATTTTTGACTCAGAAATGTCAATGGATGCACAAATAGGAGCAGTAGTCAGTGGTTCTCACCATCTTCTCCGCCTGCTACGCAGACTCATCCCCTTCATTCCAAAGGAGGACAAAGCAGTGGTAGTTGGAACAGTCATTAATTCACGACTGGACTACGCAAATTCCCTTTACATAGGACTACCCCAATAGCAACTTGCACGCTTACAACTCATCCAAAACACAGCGGCAAGACTGATAACAGGGAAAAAAACCTGGGAATCCATCTCCCCTTCCCTGAGGTACCTACATTGGCTAAACATAAAGAATCGGGTCACATTCAAGACCCTCTGCCTCACCCACAAATGCGCCCATGGAGACGCTCCACAATACCTTTGCGAGAAGATAACACACTACACACCCAATCGCAGTCTTCGATCATCTAACCAAAACCTCCTCCTCATTCCCAAATCCCGCTACAAAGCAAAAGGGGATTCGCTGTTCAAGGACCACGGCTATGGAACGCTCTACCAACCTGCATCCGCATGGAAGAAAACCATCAGGCCTTTAGAAAAAAACTCAAGACCTACCTCTTCTAAGAAGGGTGACAACAAAGCACCCATTCAGCGCCTTGAGGCGATTCCGTTTGCATTGTAGCGCTATACAAATCATTCATTCATTCATTCATTCAGATTGTGTTTCCTCCAGAGCAGCCTTTCTCAACCTTTTTCAACACGGAGGAAACCCTCAAAATAACTTTCCAGTCTTAGGGAACCCATGCCAAAAATGTACAATTCATGATAGTGCCGGGGTTTCTCAACCAGGGTTCCATGGATAACTAGGGTTCCTCCAGAGGTTGCTAGGGGTTCTTTGAGCATTTTCTGCCACTGAGGTAAGTTCCCACTGACACCATTGATCTTTTTAGCTCTCTGTAAGGAGGTAATTCTTCCCAATGACCACAGGTGTAAGGAGAATTCTTCCCACTGACCATCACACTAATGTATCATGAGTTGTAGATCTAGACATTTTTAGAAGGGGTTCCCCGAGACTTGGGAAGTTTCTCTGTGTTGAAAAAAGTTGAGAAAGGCTTCATTAGTGTGATGGTCAGTGGGAAGAATGTTCCTTACACTTGTGGTCATTGGGAAGAATGAGCCCTTTACAGATAGCTAAAAAGACCAATGTTGTCAGTGGGAACTTAACTGAGAGGCAGAAATTGCTCAATGATCCCCTAGCAACCTCTGGAGGAACCCTTGGGATCCATAGAACCCTGTTTGAGAAACCCTGCTCCAGAAGATGCAAGGGGTTCTATGATCAATGAAGAGCTTCTAACTCCCAGTAACTACTAATATAGCGTATATACTCGAGTATAAGCCGACCCGAATATAAGCCGAGGCATCTAATTTTACCACAAAAAACTGTCACAACGTATTGACTCGAGTATAAGCCTAGGGTGAGAAATGCGCAGCTACTGTAAGTGGAAAAGAGGGTCAACAATGCCCATTTGCAGCCTCACTGTGCCCATTTGCATGCCTCACTGTGCCCATTTGCATGCCATAGGTCCCCCGAACTTCAAACTCACTAGTTAAGGGTTCCTAGAGGCCTCCTAGCTGCAGCCAATATGTGGGCTCCCTGAACCTAAAGGGTCCCGAAATGACATTGCTGCAGATGGACACAGTTGACTGACTTTGGGGTCCCGTATCTCGGGGCCACTTGGTGCACTACAACATATCCAAAGATGGGGGTCCTAGCACCAAGTGGCCCTGAGATACGGGGCCCCAAAGTCGGTTCGGAAAATGTCATTCTCTGCTGCAGAAAAGTGCTTGACTCCAGTATAAGCCGAGGGGGGCATTTTCAGCACAAAAAAAAATGTGCTGAAAAACTCGGCTTATACTCGAGTATATACGGTAAATCATCTTTTTAGCTGTGTGTAAAGGGCAGTTTTCCTACTAGTCAACGATGTAAACATGTCCTATTCTCATTGACCAATAATATTGGGAGTCCTTCTTCCACTGACCACCAGTGTATGGGACAGTAACACCAATTATTTATATAAGAAGGCACATTTCCACTGACCACCATTGTAATTGGCACTACATATTTCATTGTTGGTGTTTCTTTTCTGGCCATTATTATTATTATTATTTGTTCCATTTCATGATTGTTACCAGTAATTAAATATTTTTTTTCTTATAGGGCAGAGGAGTATTAAAAAAACGAGTGTCAAAAGTGCTGGATGCACTAAATTCTCTATTCTTTGATGTATTATTATATTTACAACCTACTGACCACGCAAATGTACCGTGAGCTAGAGCTGTAATAAATTAGCAAGGGTTCCCCCGAGACATGAAAATTCTTGAAAGGGTTAGAAAAAGGTCAAGAAAGGCTGCTAAGCAGCTACAAGCCAGAACATTCCCAGGATGCTGAGACTTGTAGTTCCTAAGAAGCAGGAGGCTTTAAGTTGCGTGTGAATGGGTTAAAGTGTAACTCCAACTCTGACCCATCTGATACTGTTATGCCCCGTACACACGATCGGACTTTCCGACAACAAAACCCTGGATTTTTGTTCGAAGGTTGTTGGCTCCAACTTGTCTTGCATACACACGGTCACACAAATGTTGGCCAACAATTACGAACGTAGTGACGTACAAGACGTACGGGATATCCCCGTTACGAGCGCTAGTTTTACAAGACTGTTGACTGAGTGCTTCCGGCTCGTACTTGATTTCGGAGCATGCGTGGACTTTTGTGCCACGGACTTGTGTACACACGATCGAAAAGTCCGACAGCAACAATTTGTTGGTGGAAGATTTGAGAATCTGCTAGCCAACATTTGTTGGCGGAAAGTCCGCCAACAAATGTGCGATGGAGCGTACACACGGTCGGACTTTCCGCCAACAAGCTCACATCCAACATTTGTTGTCGGAAAATCCGATCGCGTGTACGGGGCATAACTATAATGAGATAAAGTGTGATAAGTTGAGAGATAAGCGAGATAAAATGAGATTAATGAGATAAACTTATCAAATACACAGTAACCCACATTGTTCCGTTTTGCCTGCTCAGACCCTGAGAGGTCTAGTTATAATTTTCTTTCACCCAAGATTCAGGCAACTTTCACCCAAAATTAAACACATTTTTCTAATTGGTTTGCATGAGTCTTGGGTGGAAAAAAAGAATAATGTATAACTATGACTTCCCGACGGCAAATGCGCGATCGGAGCTTGTTGTTGGAAATTCCGACCGTGTGTAGGCTCCATCGGACATTTTCCATCGGACATTTCCGTCACACAAAATTTGGGATCTGGATCTCAAATTTTTTGACAACAAAATCCGTTGTCGTAAATTCCGATCGCGTGTACACAATTCCGACGCACAAAGTTCCGCGCATGCTCGGAATCAAGCAGAAGGAGCCGCACTGGCTATTGAACTTCATTTTTCTTGGCTCGTCGTACGTCTTGTACGTTACCGCGTTCTTGACGTTTCGGAATTTCCGACAAGATTTGTGTGACCGTGTGTATGCAAGACAAGTTTGAGCCAACATCCGTCGGGAAAAAAATCCATGGAAATCCGTGTGTACGGGGCATTAGGGGTCTAGTTATCATTTTTTTTCACCCAAGATTCAGGCAACTTTCACCCAAAATTAAAAACATTTTTCTAATTGGTTTGCATGAGTCTTGGGTGGAAAAAAAGAATAATGTATAACTATGCCCTGATGCCGCGTACACACGTTCAGACTTTCCGACGGCAAATGCGCGATCGGAGCTTGTTGTCGGAAATTCCGACCGTGTACACCGGACATTTTTCATCGGAAATTTCCATCACACACAATTTGAGATCTGGATCTCAAACTTTACAACAACAAAATCCATTGTCGTAAATTCCGATCGTGTGTACACAATTCCGACGCACAAAGTTCCACGCATGCTCGGAATCAAGCAGAAGGAGCCGCACTGGCTATTGAACTTCATTTTTCTTGGCTCATCGTACGTCTTGTACGTCACCGCGTTCTTGACGTTCTGAATTTCCGACAAGATTTGTGTGACCGTGTGTATGCAAGTCAAGTTTGAGCCAACATCCGTCGGGAAAAATCCATGGATTTTGTTGTCGGAATGTGCGATCGTGTGTACACAATTTTCGACGCACAAAGTTCCACGCATGCTCGGAATCAAGCAGAAGAGCCGCACTGCCTATTGAACTTAATTTTTCTCGGCTGGTCATACGTGTTGTACGTTACCGCGTTCTTGACGTTCGGAATTTCCGAAAAGATTTGTGTGACCGTGTGTATGCAAGACAAGTTTGAGCCAACATCCGTCGGAAAAAAATCCATGGAAATCTGTGTATACGGGGCATTAGGGGGTCTAGTTATAATTTTTTTTCACCCAAGATTCAGGAAACTTTCACCCAAAATTAAACACATTTTTCTAATTGGTTTACATGAATCTTGGGTGGAAAAAAAGAATAATGTATAACTATGCCCTGATGCCCTGTACACACAGTCGAACTTTCCGACGGCAAATGCACTATCGGAGGTTGTTGTCGGAAATTCCGACCGTGTGTAGGCTCCATCGGACATTTTCCATCGGACATATTTCCGTCACACAAAATTTGGGATCTGGATCTCAAATTTTCTGACAACAAAACTTGTTGTCGTAAATTCCGAGTGCGTGTACACAATTCCGACGCACAAAGTTCCACGCATGCTCGGAATCAAGCAGAAGAGCCGCACTGCCTATTGAACTTAATTTTTCTCGGCTCGTCGTACGTCACCGCGTTCTTGACGTTCGGAATTTCCGACAAGATTTGTATGACCGTGTGTATGCAAGACAAGTTTGAGCCAACATCCTTCAGAAAAAAATCCCATGGAAATCCGTGTGTACGGGGCATTAGGGGTCTAGTTATCATTTTTTTTCACCCAAGATTCAGGCAACTTTCACCCAAAATTAAACACATTTTGCTAATTGGTTTGCATGAATCTTGGGTGGAAAAAAATAATAATGTATAACTATGCCCTGATGCCCCGTACACACGTCAGACTTTCCGGCGGCAAATGCGCTATCGGAGCTTGTTGTCGGAAATTCCGACCGTGTGTAGGCTCCATCGGACATTTTCCACGTACCCAAAATTAAACACATTTTTCTAATTGGTTTGCATGAGTCTTGGGTGGAAAAAATATTTTTTTATAACTATGCCCTAAAAGTTCACCATACGGGAAATGCTCAGTTTGGTCTTGCTGTCTGTTTATAGCTCCTCCGAAAAAAAAAAAATCAAATGCAAGTATTTCTCATTGGGCACACCGGATATATCAAGAGTTTGTACAAGCGTCACATAACAATTTCTCATTGGGCACACCGGATATATCAAGAGTCTGTACAAGCGTCACATAACAATTTCTCATTGGGCACACCGGATATATCAAGAGTCTGTACAAGCGTCGCATAACAATTTCTCATTGGGCACACCGGATATATCAAGAGTCTGTACAAGCGTCACATAACAATTTCTCATTGGGCAAACTGGATATATCAAGAGTCTGTACAAGCGTCACATAACAATTTCTCATTGGGCACACCGGATATATCAAGAGTCTGCACAAGCGTCACATAACAATTTCTCATTGGGCACACCGGATATATCAAGAGTCTGTACAAGCGTCACATAACAATTTCTCATTGGGCACACCGGATATATCAAGAGTCTGTACAAGCGTCACATAACAATTTCTCATTGGGCACACCGGATATATCAAGAGTCTGTACAAGCGTCACATAACAATTTCTCATTGGGCACACCGGAGATATCAAGAGTCTGCACAAGCGTCACATAACAATTTCTCATTGGGCACACTGGATATATCAAGAGTCTGCACAAGCGTCACATAACAAGTCAGGTCATGAATATTATTTTTCAGAGTTTATTCTCTCACCGCCCCCTGGCATTCTGTATCAAGTCTTTAAAAGGTCTTTTCTCTCCCGGCATCAAAGTGGTCAAAAAGCAACCAACATTGGACTAATACTAAAAAATGCCAAAAAGAAACAAAAAAAATAAAAATAAAACAGGCTTGTAGTCCTACCGTCATCTTGCATTCTCTGCAGACACAGAGCCAGGTTCTTCCTCCAGCCTGGCATTGTGGCACACGTGCCGAGTAGGGACAGCCTGGTCTCCGAAGGCACAAGGGTGGGTACTTGCACAGCGTGTTCCTTACGGTATGGCTTGGCATTGGACTGGCATGCTCCCTTGTAATTTCAGGAAAAGGGGACTGTACGGTGTGCAGGATTCTCCGCTCTCCAGTGATTCCTCTTTGTACAAGCTTTTTTCTTTGTGCAGGGTATAGTGTCCCTGTCAGAAAGGAGGGGGTTTGCTGTTAGTGTCAGGTGTCTGGTATATCATAGGGACGCCAAGGGGAAAAGGTTAGCGGAGCCTTAATCTAGCGGCTGCATTGCATTTACTAAGTCCCGCTGGCAGTCCCTCTTCTTTTTTTTTTCTTCCCCCCTGAACCCTCGGGGTGCTGCTTTGCATCCTCCCCCTGCCTTGTACACTAGCCACCTGAACAGCACATCCCAGACAGTCAGGACCGTACTATATGGCGGGGGATCTGAGGGGAGTCTACGAGCTTCACGTCACACATGTCCCCGGGGCACCCCCTCCAGGGCTCAGCTATTATATGTAAGCCGGAGTCTGGTAATACCGAACGGCTTGATAATAAAATTGCACTTACGAAGGCGCGAAGCTGACAACTCAAGCGGCAATCGGAGAACAGGACTGGACGGTTCCCATAGTGCAATAGCACAGTCCGATTCCCAGGAACGCGTCGCGCTCCTGCCCATTATATGAACCGTCGCTGTCAAAACCGGTTAATCTAACGAAAAAAATTCATGGTAATTCGTGGGATCGTGATACTGTGGTCCAGGAATGTCATATGTTCGCAGTAGTAAGGCAGATGATGATCTACAGAGCTGGTAATTAAATACGAAGACAGGCGGCAAAAGAAAATACTATGTAGAATTTATATATAAACCAAATAAATTTATATATAAACCAATGACATGTGTCTTGTCTCCTCCTGCAACCCCGAGATATTGGCTGGTTGACTGTGGCGACAAAGTAAATCGACTTTAAGGAAATGTGAGAGTTTGCTGCAAAATGATCAATTTTTTTTTTCATTACAGAAATTTTGCCAAAGTTGAAACTCAATTTCACTCATTGATCTGCTTAGGTGAACTTTGCTTAAAGCGGAGCTCCACCCTAAAGTGGAGCTCCACCCACAATTGGCACCTTTTGGGGGGGGGAGAGAGGACACTTTCCCACTTGCGGAAGTACACCGCGGCGCGATGCGGCCGTGACGTCACCGCGGGGCTCCCTCCTCCTCCTCCCTCGGCAGCCGGGCTAATAGGAGAGAGGAGCGGGGCCTCGCGCATGCGCAGTAGGGTTCCCGGCGTGAAGCCGAAAGGCTACACTGCCGGGTTACCTTAGCCGCAATGGCGGCGGCAGCAGCCGACAGCTGATGGAGACATCAGCTGCGGTGCCGACATCGAGGGACTGCAGGACAGGTAAGTGTCCATTTATTAAAGCGGTTCTGCACACATTTCATTTAGTAAATCTCTTTGCCTTCCAAATCAGGCAAAGAGTACTAAATGAAATGTGTTTTTTTTTTCACTTAACTTGATAATCGATGACTTCCTGTCCTCTGTCTCTGCGGCAGTGGGCGGGGTCTCTGCGTCGACCGTCGTCAGGCCGCACTGTCTCCTGGGATCTGGTGTCATTGATCCCAGGAGTCTGTGCGGACATCTTCCAAAATCTCGCGAGATTTCGCCACATCTTCCGAAATCTCGCGAGATTTCGGAGAACGTGAGCTGCACTTTGCCGTTACTGCGCACACGCGCGAGCTCGGCGCAGTAACGGCGGTGCATGCTGGGCCATATAAAGTGCCTGTGGGGTTTCACATGCCCACAGGCAAGATGGCCCCCAGCAGAAAAGCATCATATAAATAATTTTCTTGGAGGAAAACCGGCTGCGATCGAGATGGAAGATGGAACACGTGAGTCCCCCAATTTACCTCGTAATCCTTGGCATATTCCCCCCAAAAAAAAAACACAGTGCAGAACCGCTGCAGTATGTGTAGCTGCTGGCTTTTAATTTTTTTTAATTTTTTGTTTACCGGAACACCCCTTTAATCTCATTATAATCCCCCAAATGCATCAAGGCAGAGGTCATCTCCCACCCCTAATCAAGGTATATTTAAAACTCCATCCTGGATATTCCTAAAGTGTCTAGCTCTCTCTTACCTCTAGATTTACAAACAAAAACAAAATAAAACCTAACAACAACAAAAAAAGAGAAAAAAACAACAAAAAAAGAAGAGAAAAAAAAAATGTATATATTTGAAGTTGGTAAAGTGTATGACTTTCTTCCTCTTAGCCCCCGTACACACGGTCGGACATTCCAACCACAAAATCCGTCAGATTTTTTTCCAACGGATTTTGTCCGAAACTGGTATTGCATACCCACGGTCGGACAAAGTTGTCGGAAAATTCGATCGTTCGGAACGCGATGAAGTTCGTTCAGTACGACGGGACTATGTTCAGGCTAGTAGCCAATAGCTTTGGTCTCATAATTTGATCTGATAATGCGTGGCACTTTGTGTCGATCGGAATTCTCTACAAACGATCCGACAAAGTCCACAAAGATTTTGTTGATCCGACAGAGCCCACACACGATCGGATTTTCCGACAATTTAATCCGATCGGACCTTTTCCGTCTGTATTTTTCCGTCAAAATTGCGCCCGCTCGTGGAATAGGCGACAAACTTTTACCCTTAAAAATCTCCATAGGCGACGTTTTAAAAAATTCTACAGGTTGTATGTTTTGAGTTACAGAGGAGCTCTAGGGCTAGAATTGTTGCTCTCGCTCTACCGACACCTCACATGTGTGGTTTGAACACCGTTTTCATATGTGGGCGCTACTCACGTATGTGTTCGCTTCTGCATGCGAGCTTGGCTTATTTATTTTACCTTTTATTTTATATTTTATATTTAAAAAAAAATAAAATTGTGTCACTTTTATTCCTATTACAAGGAATGTAAAAATCCCTTGTAAAAGAAAAAAAGCATGACAGGACCTCTTAAATATGAGATCTGGGGGGTCAAAAAGACCTCACATCTCATATTTACACTAAAATGCAATAAAAAAATAAAATAAAATCTTGTCATTTGAAAAAAATAAAATAAAAAATGGCCTTTTAAGAGCTATGGGCGTTTTGACGTCGCTTCCTCCCTGCAATGATATGGAGATGGGTGGGGGCCGTATTTCCATCATTCGTCTCCATGTCAGTCTAGAGAGAGGATCCGATTGCCTCCACCGATACCGACAGCTCCGGTAAGCGGCGGAGGGCACCGGAGAGCTCCCTCTCCCGCCGCTGATAAAAGTGATCTTGCGGCGAATCCGCTGCAGAGACCACTTTTATCTTGAAGCGGACCAGCCGCTGAAAAAGAGGATACCGGGGTTATGGCAGCTAGCTGCGGCCTCATCAGCGCCCATCAGTGAAGGAGAAAAATTACTTATTTACAAAATTCACTGGCAGAAGCTAGAAAAAAGTATTTTTTTTTTTTTTTCAAAATTTTCAGTCTTTTTTTTTTTTTTTCAGTACTATTCCTCTCACTGACACCAATGACAGAGCACTATACCTCCCATGGACACCAATGGTGGGGCACTACTCCTTCCCCTTAATACCAACAGTAGGGCACTATTCCTCCCACTAATACCAATGATGGGGCATTATTTATTCCCATTGATTACAGGGCATATTCTACTCACACTGGATATAGTCCGGCCCCCTCAAAGTCCGGCCCTGTTTAGAAAGATTGGGGACCCCTGTGTGGGTGGGGGAACTTTGATAGACAGATCACCCATCCCAGGATTGGACGGGTGATCTGTCTATCAAACTGGGCGGACAAAGAGGAAGGGCTGTAGGTGACGGCGTGCGGCGGGGAACACACAGCTATTGAAATAAAAGCTGTTAAGTTCCCGGTGCTCTGATCAACCAGACAGTGGCGGTGGCGGCTCTCCTCTCTCTCCCCCTCCGATCACTGGGAGAGCGGCTCTCATACAACCCAGGCTGCTGGCGGTGCTCCCCCCCCCCCCCCCCCCCCCCCCCACCCCCCCCCCCCGCCCCGCCCCCCCCCCCCCCCCCGCTCCCAGGCAGCCCACACTCGCCAGCTCTCAAAATCCACTCGCAAAATGCGAGCAGGCGAGTGGAATTTTTGAGGGCTGATCTACACTACGCACATGCTAAATGCACAGCAAACTCAGCAGTTAGGGTCTTAAATAGAATCTGCCTGACCCAAGATGGCCACCAGAGTCACATACTGTAGGCTTTCAGACTCCAACCGGAACGCTGCCCCAGTGACCCAGGAAACCGTAGAGGAACCATGTTCCTCCTGACTTCCTCTCCCTCTGCACTGCCATTGCGGTTGAGCGCCACCTGCAGTGGAGAAAATAGACTGCACCTGCCTGCACCTTCCTTAGACCATATTGAGGAATTGTTACACTCTTCCTATAACTAAGCCACCATTTTGCAAAAGTGACTCCTCGGCTTCTCCTAGATGTAAACAGCAGCAAACACATGAAAAGTAAACCTGTTATGAGATCCCCAATAAAACTAAAAAGGACGTGATTCACAATTATGAGCTATTTGCAAACTGTGTCAAGGCGAACATTAACTTGCCATACATACGTCCCCAAATATATGACCATCTGCAAAGTTTCGTCTCGTAAACTTCCAGAGCCAAAGTGGCACTTTATCTCACACTCTCCCATCCCTTTTCTCACATTAAAATAGATTTGCAACATCTGTCAGCGATGCAAATTAGCTAAAAGAGCGTTTTATATCATCAGCCTGCAATTCCAGGTCACAATCGCTGCCCCAGTCATTTGTAACTCGATCGGCACATGTTCAAAAACAAACTTTAATAAGGTCGTGAAGAAAGAAGTTCGTGGCGTTAACCACTTCCGGACCGCCACACGCCGATATACCTCTTTACTTTGAAGCGGAATATCGTTGTTATGGCCAAATCGATGGTATCCTCTTCTTTGGGCGATGGTCCGATTTCCGATAATAGTGGTCTCTGCGGCGGATTCGCCGCAAGATCACTTTTATCGGCGGCGGAAGAGGGACCCCCCCCTCCAGCCACGCTACGGTGCCCTCTGCCGCTTACCGGAGCCGTCTGCAGCGGTGGAGGCGATCGGATCTTCACCCTTGCTGAGCATGGAGACGAGTGAGGGGAAGATGGCCCCCACCCGTCTCCATATCATTACAGGGCGGGAAGCAACGTCAAAACATCACTTCCGCCCATAGCTCTTAAAGGGACATTTTATTTATTTTTTTAAATTACAAATTATTATTTTATTTTTTTTATTGCATTTTAGTGTAAATATGAGATCTGAGGTCTTTTTTGACCCCCCAGATCTCATATTTAAGAGGTCCTGTCATGCTTTTTTTTCTATTACAAGGGATGTTTACATTCCTTGTAATAGGAATAAAAGTGACACAATTTTTATTTTATTTTTTAAAAACAGTGTAAAAATAGAAGATAAAAGGTAAAAAATAATTTTTTTTTTTACAAGTATTTATTTTACCTTTTATCTTTTATATTTACACTGTTTTAAAAAAAATAAAATCAAAATTGTGTCACTTTTATTCCTATTACAAGTAATGTAAACATCCCTTGTAATAGAAAAAAAAGCATGACAGGTCCTCTTAAATATGAGATCTGGGGTCAAAAAGACCTCAGGCCTCATATTTAAGAGGATTTTTATTTTTTTTATTGCATTTTAGTGTAAATATGAGATCAGAGGTCTTTTTAAGAGGTCCTGTCATGCTTTTTTTTTCTATTACAAGGGATGTTTACATTACTTGTAATAGGAATAAAAGTGACACCATTTTTATTTTATTTTTTAAAAACAGTGTAAAAATAAAAGATAAAAAGGTAAAAAAAATATATATATGTATACAAGTACAAGTATTTATTTTACCTTTTATCTTTTAAATTTACACTGTTTTAAAAAAAAATATATCAAAATGGTGTCACTTTTATTCCTATTACAAGTAATGTAAACATCCCTTGCAATAGAAAAAAAAAGCATGACAGGATCTCTTAAATATGAGATCTGGGGGGCCAAAAAGACCTCAGATCTCACATTTACACTAAAATGCAATAAAAAAAATAAAAATAAAAAAAAATTGTCACTTCAGCCCCGGACCAATTGGCAGCCAAAGCACCAGGCCCCTTTTTGCGATTCGGCACTGTGTCGCTTTAACTGACAATTGCGCGGTCGTGCGACGTGGCTACCAAACAAAATCGGCGTCCTTTTTTCCCAAAAATAGAGCTTTCTTTTGGTGGTATTTGATCGCCCCTGCGGTTTTTATTTTTTGCGCTATAAACAAATAGAGCGACAATTTAGAAAAAAATGCAATATTTTTTACTTTTTGCTATAATAAATATCCCCAAAAAATATATAAAAAAAACATTTTTTTCCTCAGTTTAGGCCGATACGTATTCTTCTACATATTTTGGTAAAAAAAAAATCGCAATTAGCGATTATTGATTGATTTGCGCAAAAGTTATAGCGTTTTTATAGTTTTATAGCATTTTTATTAATATTTTTTTTTATTAGTAATGGCGGCGATCAGCGATTTTTATTGTGACTGGGACATTATGGCGGACACATCGGACATTTTTGGGACCAGTGTCATTTATACAGCGATCAGTGCTATTTAAATGCATTGATTCCTGTATAAATGACACTGGCAGTGAAAGAGTTAACTATTAGGGGGCGGGGAGGGGTTAGGTCTGTGACGTGTGTGTTTTTTTTACAGTAGGGGGCGTGGCCGTGGCTGGGCAATTAAAGGGGACGTACCTGTACGTGCTTTTGCACAGCCGTGCCATTCTGCTGACGTAAATGTGCAGGAGGGGGTCGGGAATCGGTTAATGTGGTTTGGACTTCGTAACCTCCTGTGTTGGGTGACTAATGGGAGAGAAAAGCTCAGAACTATTTTGTACTTTCTTGAAGTGACTCATGCTGGAGGGTCTGGAAAAGGAACAGCCCTTCAGATTAACCCCTTCAGATCCACCGCGCTATAGCCGAATGACGGCTACAGCGCGAATCTGCTTTGCCGGGAGGGCGTCAATACATGTCCTCCCCTTTGCACGCTCGCCACGCCCACCTGAAGGGCGCGCGCTGTGATCACCCGAGTCAATGAGACTCGAGTGATCACAGATCGGAGTAAGGGGTTGTTCCCGACCCCTTACCACGTGATCAGCTGTGAGCCAATGACAGCTGATCATGTGATGTAAACAGAAGATCGGTAATCAATTTTTTTGACAGCGTGAGGAGAAAAAAAAGCCAATCACCGGCTTCTGTTGAAGGGACATTTGTCCCGAAGAGGAAGAGGCGAAGCCACCTCATATGTGCCCACCAGTACCGCCTGCCAGTGCAATGAATCAGTGCCCACCAATCAGTGCCCACCAGTACATAAGTGCCAGCAATCAGTGCCACCTATTAATGCCCACGAGTGCCACCTATCAATGCCCACCAGTGGTGCCAATCAGTGCCACCTAGCAGTGCTGCCTATCAGTGTCACCTACTAGTGCCGATCAGTGCCCATCACTGCCACCCATCAGTGCCCATCAGTGGAAGCTATCAGTGCCACCTATTAGTGCTCGTCAGTGTCACCTATCAATGCCCTTCAGTGCCACCCATCGGTGCCACCTCTGTGCCCACCAGTGCCACCTCATCAGTGCCCACCAGTGCCGCCTATTAGGGCCCATCAGTGCCACCTCATCAGTGCCCACCAGTGCCACCTATTAGTGCCCATAAGTGCCACCTTATCAGTGCAGCCTATTAGTGCCCATCAGTGCCACCTTATCAGTGCCCATCAGTGCTGCCTTATTAGTGCCCATCAGTGCCGCCTTATCAGTGCCCATCAGTGCAGCCCATCAGTGCAGCCCATCAGTGCAGCCTATCAGTGCCCATCAGTGCAGCCTCATCAGTGCCCATCAGTGTAGCCTCATCAGTGCCCATAAGTGCAGCCTCATCAGTGCCCATCAGTTTAGCCTCATCAGCGTACATCAATAAAGGAGAAAAATTATCTGTTTGCAAAATTTATTAACAAAATATAAAATAGTTTTGTATTTTTTTTTTTTTTTTATTCTGTCTTTGAATTTTTTTTTAACAAAAAATAAAAAACCACAGAGGTGATCAAATACCACCTAAAGAAATCTCTATTTGTGGGGGGAAATTATAAAAATGTCATTTGGGTACAGTGTTGTATGACCGCGCAATTGTCATTCAGAGAAAGAGACAGCGCTAAAAGCTGAAAATTGGTCTGGGCAGGAGGGGGTTTAGGTGCCCGGTAAGCAAGTGGTTAAAGGTTGCTGTTATTTTTTTCTGTTTTTGTTTTTCTTTCCTTTCAACCCGACCGGCGTCTTCTGTAGCGCGGTTGGAGTCGGATGCGTTGTAAACAAGACATCTTTAAAAATAGGCAGTGTCAGTTTGCCAGAGCGAGCTTTACACATGTCATCTGAATCAGCAAGTGATCGAATTGCGAGTGGATGTGCCAGCGTTGAGTGCTGCTATTCATGGATCTGTGGGCTGATCCAAGGTGAAGGGAGGAGAGGGGGGGATCTACGCTGACAATGGGAATCCTCCTCATGGTGCTCCTGCTGAAATGCTGTCAGGATTCATGCAACCGCCCTTCGTAGGACGACAAGCCATTGAGCCGTCATTATTCCTTATGAACCCATTCACAC
This sequence comes from Lithobates sylvaticus, assembly GCA_028564925.1. NCBI lineage: Eukaryota > Metazoa > Chordata > Amphibia > Anura > Ranidae > Lithobates > Lithobates sylvaticus. Next base: position 16,056,161 of record CM053032.1, on the reverse strand, counting down.
CTGTTTATGAATGGGTTTTGAAGCTTGAGTTTGTGTGTTATCGGCTCCATTCACACTGTGACATCATGTGCGATGAATTTCCGGTGAACGCACACAAGTGTTGATCTGAATGGCGTGCTGGGTGGCGTTTTAACCATTTAAAGTGGTGTTGCCACCAAAAAAAAAAAAAAAAATTTGGCTTAAAAATCATAAAAAAAAGAAAAAAAAATAATTGGAAAAAAAATTAAAAATTTTACTCACCTCTAAATGCCTGTTGCTAGGGGGTCCCTCGTAGTCTGCCACCTTCATTGCCCGGGCAATGACATCACTTCCCCTAGGCGCCGCACAGTCATCTGGGACCTGTCATGTGTCCCAGATGAGTGAGCGTCGAATCACCGCGCACGGCGCCGCTCGCGCATGCAAGGAGACTCCGAAAGTCTCCGAAGATGAATGGCGCCTGTGCACTTGCTAGTACCTTCTGCCCTGAGTCCAGGTTCAAGCCCCACCATGCAAGTGGACATACGGTAGATAATGTAAAACAGCACTTAGTAACAGGGCCCCTCGCAGGCTCGCTTCGCTTGCCACGATTCGGGGCACGGCCTCGCTTCACTCAGCATTTTTTTATTCTAATGCCGCGTACACACGGTCGGAATTCTCGTTGGAAAAAGCTCTGATGGTTTTCCCGTCGGAATTCCGACGGAATTTCGCTCAAACTGTCTTGCCTACACACGGTCACACCAAATTCCGACGGTCAGTAACACAGCGGCATAAAACACATTCGACAGCACTATAAAAGGGAAGTTTAATGCTTCCGAGCATGCGTCGAATTGTTTCCGAGCATGCGTCTGAATTTTGCGTGTCGGAATTGCAATCACACGATCGGAAAATCCGATAGAAAGGTTTTCCGTCGGAAAAATTGAGAACAGGTTCTCAATCCAAAGTCCGTCGGAAATTCCGACAGAAAAAGACCGATGGGCATACACACGGTCGGAAAATCTGATGAAAAGCTCCCATCGGACTGTTTCCATCGGAAATTCCGACCGTGTGTACGCGGCATAACTCTTGGATGGTGGGACTTGAACCTGGACGCAGTGAGCAGACGCCGTTCATCTTTCGGAGACTTTCGGCGTCTCCTTGTCCTCCGTACTGCGCAAGCACAGTACAGGGCGGACACTATCCAACGGGGGACAGTATTCAACACAACACCGGCAGCTTACCGATGACGTCATAGAAGACGATGGTGGCGTGGGACTGAGGGGGGAAGAAAAGAAGCAGATCTAAGCAGGACAACACTGGATCCACTGGGCAGGTGAGTGCTGTAAAGTGGACCTTCAGTAATTTTTTCATCTTTCCATCTATTAAATCTTCTGCCCTTGTTGTTGTTTTAACTTTGGATAGTAAAACATTTTTTTTCTGCCAGTAAATCCCTTATACAGCCCACTTCCTGTGTCTTGTCTGGTCATTAGCCTAGGCTTATGACATCATGCACAGCTCTCTCTCTCTCACTCTTGTGAGAGTTTGCCATGAAGAGAGGTAGAGGGTAAGTCATAAGAGGGCCAATTAGAGCTGCAGAGCTGGAGGTGTTGCCTCTGTGTGTCTGTGTAAATCCAGGAAGTGAACAGACAGCAGCTTCAGCTGCCCACAGTTAAAATGGTTGCAGCCAGAGTGTCAGGGCTGGGCTCAGCCCTTCCTTCTCTGAGCTGGCCGCTCAGCTGTCGGCTAATTGCCAGCTCCTATCTCTCTCCACAGTTACTCAGCTATTGATGATATCCTGCTCATCAGTCCCGCCTACTTCTTAAGCCGTCCAGTCCCGAGGAGCTCTGCCCTCACCTTGGTTAACATCACAGAAACGATATCTTGCGATCCTGTTCAAGACTTTCTTTGATGACATCCCTTCTGGCTCCAGATCCTGCTTGCTGTTCCACTCCATTGATCCCTGACTTCTGGCTTGGCTGACTACCCGTTCCGGTTACCGAACTTTGGCTATGTTTTGACTACGTTTGTTCTTTTTACTTTTATTATTAAACAAGTGTGATTTAACTGTACTTCTGTCTCGGCCTGATTTCATGGTTTCTGACACAGACTCAGTGGTAAGAGATTTCTGCAGCATATTTGGCAAGTACAGAATCACAGTATATATATAAAATAATATGCAAAGTGGTTGGAGGGAAGCTTGAGAATGGCAAAGATGTTTTTATTACAAAGTATGTGAGCAGACTGCAGTTCCTTTTTAAATATGCAGGACCTGGTGTTTAAAAAAGTGGGAGCATGAAGACCCGCTTTAAGGCTCTGCTCACACTAATGCAGGTACGATGGAGCCCACATGCGGGGGGGGGGGGGGGCGGTCGAGTTTAGGGAAGTTGAAGTTAGGGGGGGGTGGATTTTGCTGAATTATGACGCCAGAAACTCTAGCAAAAGCAAGATGATCTGGTGATGAAGGTCTACAAGCGGGTAAGCGGGGTTCCGCTGCCATTGCGCGTGACGTGTTCAGAGCACTCATTATAAGTTAGTGCATCACTTTTTTTAGAAGAGTATATTAAAAAGGATTCATATACAAAGTATTCTCCTGCGTTTTGCTTTTCCTTCGACTCATAAAGTCTGACTGTATCATTTATGAAGCAACAGGTTCTCTTTAGGCTTTTCCAGAGGAAGTTTGGTGCATCAGAGGAAACAATAAATACACCGAGAACAAAAGGGCAGCAGGAGCCAGTCACAAATAATTACAGTAATTAAAACGCCCTCACATTAAGCAGAGGTTTTCTAATGCCGGATTATTTTTCTGCACAGTGTCTGACGGTAAAAATGTACAATTCAGCCCCTTCAAATCTGCCTGACAGCCCCTCTGCATCACCCAAAAGTAACACCACTATATATAACATATGCCAAAGTAAAATAAAGTGTGTGTATATATATATACACACTATATTGTCAAAAGTATTTTCCTTTACACACACATGAACTTTTATGGCATCCCAGTCTTAGTCCGTAGGGTTCTGGGAAGGCTGTCCATAAGGTTTAGGAGTGTGTCTATGGGAATGTTTGACCAGGAGTGCGATTGTGAGGACATGCACTGATGTTGGACGAGAAGGCCTGGCTCGCAGTTTCCTAATTTATCCAGGTGTTCTATCATGTTGAGGTCAGGACGGGTTGTGCAGGCCAGTCAATTCCTCTAAGCCAAACTCGCTCATCCATGCCTTTATGGACCTTGCTTTGGGCACTTGTCCAAATCATTTGGTGGAGGGGGGATTATGGTGTGGGGGTCGTTTTTCAGGGTTTGGGCTTGGCCCCTTAGTTCCAGTTAAGGGAACTCTTTTTTTTTTTTTTATTCTGTTTGAGATTTTATATAGAACATACAATATTCAGGTTGTGATCCTCGGCCACGCAGGACCCAAAAATACAAGTTTCATTCCTACTAACATAGTCCACCTGTCTATCATGTGCATTCCAAACATCCCCCCTTTGTCAAAGCTCTGTTTGGGCATATCCAGTGTGTGACATGGAGCCAATGCCAAATCTCTCTACCGTTACATGGGATAGTCTATTGCATTAATCGCTACTTCTAAGTACCAAGACAGTTGTCATCTGAATATATATACTTAGTCCGTGCCCAGTGCCGATCCTGACCTCCCTGGGGCCCTAAGCAAAATTCTGCTAAGGGGCCCTGTACTTGACCCGTGATGCCGTGAGCTATGTAAACTATTTGCCATTGCCACACAGTCACACCTGACACTTCAGTGCTCCCAAAACAATCCTCCCTCCTTTAAACAAAACAGTCAAAAGAATAAGTACAACAATATAGAACAGAATGAGGTCCTCAGAGAGCCCCTCCTTACACCAGGTCCCCAGAGAGCCCCCCTTAAATCAGTGTCCTCAGAGAGCCTTCCCCTACATTAGGGTCCCCAGAGATCCCCCCTTAAATCAGGGTCCCCAGAGAGCCTCCCCTACATCAGGGTCCCCAGAGAGCCCCCCCTACATTAGGGTCCCAGAGATCCCCCCTTAAATCAGGGTCCCCAGAGAGCCTCCCCCTACATTAGGGTCCCAGAGAGCCCCCCTTACATCAGGGTCCCTAGAGAGCCTCCCCTACATTAGGGTCCCCAGAGAGCCTCCCCCTACATTAGGGTCCCCCAGAGAGCCCCCCTTACATCAGGGTCCCCAGAGAGCCCCCCCTTACATCAGGGTCCCCAGAGAGCCCCCCTTACATCATGGTCCCAGAGAGCCCCCCCTTACATCAGGGTCCCCAGAGAGCCCCCCTTACATCAGGGTCCCCAGAGAGCCCCCCCCCTTACATCAGGGTCCCCAGAGAGCCCCCCCTTAAATCAGGGTCCCCAAAGAGCCTCCCCTACATTAGGGTCCCAGAGAGCCCCCCCCTTACATCAGGGTCCCCAGAGAGCCCCCCCCATTACATTAGGTTTCCCAGAGAACAAGACTTTTGTCATCTGAATATATATACTTAGTCCGTGCCCAGTGCCGATCCTGACCTCCCTGGGGCCCTAAGCAAAATTCTGCTAAGGGGCCCTGTACTTGACCCGTGATGCCGTGAGCTATGTAAACTATTTGCCATTGCCACACAGTCACACCTGACACTTCAGTGCTCCCAAAACAATTAGACTCACCTAGGTATATCTTGGTGCTGATTAAACTCCACCCATTAACCTACAGTATTCTTACAGTTGTACCACCATACTTTATCAAACTTAAATCTAGGTCCCTACAAGACTTTACCCTCTACAAATCTGCCCTTCTCAACTACAACTCCTGTCTCCACGCTGCTAAACAAACCTATTACAACACTCTCATCAGAACCCTCTCATCCAAACCTCATCAACTCTTTTTCTACCCTTAATTCCTTACTTCACCCCCCACTGCCACCACCCACCAACTTGCTTACCACTCAACAGATTGCTAACCATTTCAATAGCAAAATCGACACAATTCGCAAGGAGATATCCAGCATTCAACTTCCTCCCCTACCCAACACAACAGGTCCAACACCACACTCAATACTCACCTCTTTTTGCCCAGTTGCCACAGATGAAGTTGATAAACTCCTCTCCATGGCCCACCTCACTACCTGTTGACCCTGTCCCCTCACAATTACTGCGACCACCTTCCCATTCTATCCTCAACTCCCTAACCCACATCTTCAACCTCTCCCTTTCCTCCGGCACCTTTCATTCCCCGCTCAAACATGCACTGGTTACCCCCATACTCAAAAAACCCTCACTAGACCCCACCTGTTTGAATAACTTAAGACCCATCTACCTGCTCCCTTTTGTCTCCAAGCTCATCGAACGCCTTGTCCATGACCAAATGAGTCGCTACCTCATGGACAACAACCTTCTCGACCCCCTACAGTCCGGCTTCCCCCCCACAACATTCTACTGAAACTGCCCTACTAAAACTCACCAATGACCTTTTAACTGCTAAAACCAACGACCACTATTCCATACTCCTGTCTCTCTACTACTTTTAGACCTTTCTGCTGCCTTTGACACAGTTGACCACCTGCTCCTCCTCAGCAAATTACACTCCCTTGGCCTCTGCGATTCTGCTTTATCCTGGTTCTCCTCCTACCTATCTCAGCGCACTTTCAGTGTCACTTACAACTCCATCTACCCCTTTTTCTTTCTGTTGGGGTACCCCAAGGTTCCGTCCTTGGGCCCCTCTTATTTTCGCTCTATACCTCTTCCCTGGGCCAGTTGATAACCTCCCATGGTTTCCAATACCACCTCTATGCCGACGACACCCAGATCTATCTCTCCACTCCTCAACTCACCCCCTCGATCTCCTCACAGATCTCAAACTTACTGAATGACATATCAGTATGGATGTCACACCACTTCCTCAAACTCAATCTTTCTAAAACTGAGCTTGTTATATTTCCTCCTTCACGATCCCCCCCCCTGTGATTTCACCATTAATATCAACAACACAACCATTGGTCCCTTCAAACATGCCAGGGTGCTGGGTGTAATCCTTGACTCTGACCTCTCCTTCAGCCCCCACATCCAATCACTGGCTAAATCCTGCCGCCTTCACCTCCGCAACATCTCCAGAATTCGACCCTTCCTGACTAATGACACCAAAAAGCAACTCATTCACTCCCTGATTATTTCCCGCCTTGACTACTGCAACTCCCTCCTTAATGGCCGACCCCTTATGCAGGCTCCTCCCCCTTCAATCTATTATGGATGCTGCTGCTAGAATAATACACCTCACTAATCGATCTGTGACTGCCGCCCCTCTTTGCCAATCCCTTCACTGGCTTCCCCCTACCCCACCGTATAAAATTCAAAATGCTAACCATAACATACAAGGCCATCCACAACATCGCCCCCATCTACATCACCAACCTCATCTGCAGATATCGCCCAAATCATCCCCTCCGCTCCTCCCAGGTCCTCCTGCTTTCTAGCTCCCTTGTTACCTCCTCCCATGCTCGCCTTCAAGACTCCTCCAGAGCCTTTCCCATCCTCTGGAACTCCCTGCCCCAGTCTGTCCGATCAGCCCCTACCCTGTCCACCTTTAGGAGATCCCTGAAAACTCACTTATTCAGGGAAGTCTATCCCACACCCACCTAACAACAACTGTCCCGAGCCACCCCCATCAAATCATTCTCTGCAGCTATTACCTTTTGTACCACCACCCCCTTCCTTTAGAATGTAAGCTTTACGTGCAGGGCCCTCCTGTACCTTTTGTATTGAACTGTACTGTAATTGTGTTGTCCCCCTATACATTGTAAAGCGCTGCGTAAACTGTTGGCGCTATATAAATTGTGTATTATAATAATAATAATAATAATCAAACTTCTTCCTGCATCCCCTGGCCCTATATGTGGCTTTGTAGTAAGGCATCATGGAATTTACCAGGCCCTTCTAGAAGATTATGTCTGGAGCCCTTGGCTTCTTCCAGTTTAGTAGTATGGCCTTCCTCCCATAGAACAGTAAGCAGAGTTTTCAGGGCTCTAGATGGTACCACCTCATCGACCAGGCCCAATAGTTAAACCGTCACAGTCAATGGTATGGGTATTACCAGGAGGTCCGAGATACAAGAGGTGACTTCAGACCAAAATTGTTGGATTTTGGGGGCACTGCCAGAAAATATGCTCAACTTTAGTGGGTGAAAAAGAACATCTCCAGCACTCAGCTGAGACCGTGTGGAAAATGTTAACTAGCCTAGCCAGGGTATAGTAACTCCTATGGAGAAATTTAAACTTTAAGGCTGCATCTGGGCCGCAGGGCAGTATTCCAACATGATAACGACCCCAAACCCACCTCCAAGACGACCACTGCCTTGCTATAGAAGCTGAGGGTAAAGGTGATGGAACTGGCCAAGCATGTCTCCAGACCTAAACTCTATTGAGCATATTTGGGGCATCCTCAAATGGAAGGTGGAGGAGCGCAAGGTCTCTAACATCCACCAGCTCTGTGATGTCGTCATGGAGGAGGGAAAGAGGACTCCAGTGGCAACCTGTGAAGCTCTGGTGAACTCCATGCCCAAGAGGGTTAAGGCAGTGCAGGAAAATAATGGTGGCCACACTAAATATTGACACTTTGGGCCCAATTTGGACATTTTCACTTAGGGGGTGTACTCACTTTTGTTGCCAGCGGTTTAGAGATTAATGGCTGTGTGTTGAGTTATTTTGAGGGAACAGCAAATTTACACTGTTATACAAGCTGTACACTCACTACTTTACATTGTAGACAAGTGTCATTGCTTCAGTGTTGTCACATGAAAAGATAGAATAAAATTTTACAAAAATGTAAGGGGTGTACTCACTTTTGTGAGATACTGTGTGTATATATATATATATATATATATATATATATATATATATATATATATATATATATACACACACACATACACACAGTGTATATATATATATATAATATATATATATACATACACACACACACACACGTATATATATATATATATATATATATATATATATATATATATAATTATATTACTTTGTATATATACACAGTATATATATATATATATATCTATCTATATATATATATATATATATATATATTACTCTCATCGTTTGCCTTCATGTTCAGAATGTGACAATACCATTTCTTGCATTTTCATTCTTGTGGCGCGCTGTGCGTTGCGGTCTCTAAGTACCACCATTATGTTGGGATCGATGAGCATATGCTATGGGGCTGTAATTGTTCCTCTAACAGGTGATAATTTGACACAATAGATATTATATAAACATGCTGGTTTCATCGATATTTCTTTAACCTCTCCATTTCCGGGGCAGCCGCTGTTGTTTAACCATCCGGGTGGAACAGAAATCTTTTGTCTCCTGCGAGATATTTTCTATTTAAATGAAAAGCTTCTTTGTGCCTTTTTCCTCCTCTCTAATCAAAGAGATGGCGAGTGACAGGACAGGAATCATTGGCTATTGATTTTCATCCCCTGTCTCAGAATTCTGATGTGATGCATCCAGATTGTCTCTCCATTCATCTCTCCATGTAATTGGGCTTTACTTCCCTTATTGCAGGTATTATATTGTATTGTCATTATTTGAGATTTTTGTTTTTTTTTCCTTTGACTGTAGTCTTTAGTGTAAATAATGATCGGCCTCTAGGAAAGAGCTTGCTGAAGTTTTTTTCCTTTCAACTGAGAAAAAATTGCATCAGATACAATAAATTATATGTCGGAGCTGACATTTGTCTAAAATGTAACTCCTCCATTTCACACAAGCATTAGAGAACTATTAAAGTGCTTGTAAAACCTTAAGCAAGACATAGATTATTTTCTTTCCTTCGACCACGTGTTGAAGGAAAGAAAATTGCTCAATTCCCCCATCAACACAGTCAGTATTGATGGGGGGAAATCCCTCCTGCTGCGCTATTGTATTCTGACAGCAGCAGGTTTTCCTGCTTTCAGAATACAATGATCACTGCTGGCAATGACCGCACATGAAAAAAGCTGACAGGCTGGTTGTACAGAAAGCTGATCGCTACATCAACTTCAGTACAACCAGTCTGCCCATAGCTATTCAAAATACAAAGATGAAAGGTTATTTCCAGTGATGTAAGTAACTGAGTTAAAATAAACGGAGTTACCTAACGCAGTTACTTTAGAGGGTAACGAGTAATCTAACTGATTACTTTTCCCCTCATGGTAACTCAGTTCCCATTACTTGGGCGGCGTTACCGCAATTACATCTACCGCCACTAGATGGCAGTAGTGTAATTTAGGTGTCCTGCCGAAAAAGTTCCCCCGCCGGATAAGGACCCCCCTGTACTGCGTAGGCGCAGGGCTTGGGCAGTACGAAGGACTACGGAGCTTCCGAAAATTGCCGAACCTAAACAGCTTTGAGTGAACTCTACACCGCGCAGGTGCAGTTAACATGTAATTGTACGAGGCGATGCCGCGCGCTCCTGATGCTCGTGCTACTCTGCAAGGGGCGTCTATCGTGTAACTAAGGGGCGGGTCTAGTATTACTGTAACCAAGGGGCGCATTTATTATTATTGTTATATATCGAGCTCTGCCCATTAATTTAACATTCGCCCTCTTCTGTAGCCCTCCGCCCCTTACACGATATAATAATATTCCCGCCCCTTGCTTACACGCTATAACAGATCTGCCCCTTGGTTAGAGTAATAATAGAGCAGCCCCTTGGTTACACGATATATAACAATAATAATAAATGCGCCCCTTGGTTACAGTAATACTAGACCCGCCCCTTAGTTACACGTATAGAATATTTAAAAAAAAAGTCAGTTACTTTGCTGAGTAACTAATTACTTTTCCAATGTAGTAACTGAGTTACTAACACAATTACTTTTTGGGAGAAGTAATTTATAACTTAACTAATTACTTTTTTAAAGTAAGATGACCAACACTGGTTATTTCTGTGCCTCCAGCAGGCAGGGGGCAGGGATCTGATGTCACACACTGCACAGCACAGAGCACACAGCTGAGTGTATTCTGAGACCTGAGTGGAGGAAATGGACCTCCCCCTATACATTCCCATAGGGAAACATGCACAGCTGAGGCTGTAAGTCGGCTTCTGTGTGCTGGAGGAGTGGGGCAGTCTCCTGGGATTGCTAGGCGTCAGCATTAAAGCAGTAGTAAACCTGCTGAAACTTTTTTTTTTATACACCTGTAATGCGGCGTACACACGGTCGGAATTTCCGATGGAAACAGTCCGATGGGAGCTTTTCATCGGATTTTCAGACCGTGTGTATGGCCATCGGTCTTTTTCTGTCGGAATTTCCGACGGACTTTGGATTGAGAACCTGTTCTTAATTTTTCTGACAGAAAACCTTTCTATCGGATTTTCCGATCGTGTGTATGCAAGTCCGACACGCAAAATTCCGACGCATGCTCGGAAACAATTTGACGCATGCTCGGAAGCATTAAACTTCCCTTTTATAGTGCCGTTGAAAGTTTTTTAAGGCGTGGTGTTATTGACCATCGGAATTTGGTGTGACGCGGCATAAGCGTAAAGGCATACTGAGCTATTACTTACCTTAGAATGAGGCTTCGGTAACTCACCTGGTCCACGCCGAGGTAGCTGACATGTTCCCTTGGCGTGACTTCCGGGTATCGCGACTCCAGCGCGGTGAGTGGCTGGAGCCGCGATGTCATCACTCCCGTGCATGCGCACGGGAGACTTTTTCCCGGCAAGGTTCAGATTCTGACGGCCTTTCAGTGGAGAATCCCCTGTGCGCATGCGCCGCTGCAGTCAGCGGCTCTTAAAGGGCAACGTACCTGCACGTTGATGTGCCCAGCCGTGCCATTCTGCCGACATAAATGTGCAGGAGGCGGTCCTTAAGCGGTTAAAAGAAAAAAAAAAAGCAAAGAAAAGAGGTTTAACCACTTCAGCCCCGGACCAATTTGCAGCCAAAGGACCAGGCCCCTTTTTGCGATTCGGCACTGCGTCGCTTTAACTGACAATTGCGCGGTCGTGCGACGTGGCTCCCAAACAAAATTGGCGTCCTTTTTTTCCCACAAATAGAGCTTTCTTTTGGTGGTATTTGATCGCCCCTGCGGTTTTTATTTTTTGCGCTATAAACAAAAATACAGCGACAATTTTGAAAAAAATGCAATATTTTTTACTTTTTGCTATAATAAATATCCCCAAAAAATATATAAAAAAACATATTTTTTCCTCAGTTTAGGTCGATACGTATTCTTCTACATATTTTTGGTAAATAAAATCGCAATTAGCGATTATTGATTGGTTTGCGCAAAAGTTATAGCGTTTACAAAATAGGGGATAGTTTTATAGCATTTTTATTAATATATATTTTTTTTACTAGTAATGGCGGCGATCAGCGATTTTTATTGTGACTCCGACATTATGGCGGACACATCGGACATTTTTGACACATTTTTGGGACCATTGTCATTTATACAGCAATCAATGCTATTTAAATGCATTGATTCCTGTATAAATGACACTGGCAGTGAAAGAGTTAACCACTAGGGGGCAGGGAGGGGTTATGGTGTGTGACGTGTGTGTTTTTTTTTTACATTAGGGGGCGGGGCTGACGTCTGACATCACTGATCGGCTTTCCCGATGACAGGGAACAGCCGATCAGTGACAGGCAGAGTAGAAAGTGCGGGGAGAGGTTTGTTTACACAGACCTCTCCCCGTTCTTCAGCTCTGTGACCCGATCGCGGGCAGAGGCGGCTCTCTAATTAGGCAAACTAGGAGGTCGCCTAAGGCCTCGCACTCACAGGGGCCTCGCGGCCTCCTAATTTGCCTGTGCTCAATCACTGATTCTCTCTCCCCCCCCTCTTTATCTCACCCTCTTTTCTGTGTGCTTGTATTTTTTTTCCTATCACAGGCGTGAGTGGGGCCTCATATGTAAGTTTCGCCTAAGGCCTCACAAAGCCTAGAGCCGCCTCTGATCGCGGGACCCCAGCGACGATCGGGTCCGCTGGTCCCGCGGCCGTGGTCACGGAGCTCCCGACTGGGTCGCGAGCGTGCCGCCGGCGGCGTGCGCGTGACCCTCGGCTGGGCTCTTAAAGGACCATGTACCGGTACGTGGTTTTGCCCAGCCGTGCCATTCTGCCGACGTATATCGGCGTGAGGCAGTCGGGAAGCGGTTAAGCTTAAACTACGTAGAGGGTTCTTTACTGTAAAGCCCCATACACACGGTCGGATTTTCCGATGGATTCTGTCCTATCAGACAATGTTGTCGGAAATTCCGACCGTGTGTAGGCACCATCGGACAGTTTCCATCGGATTGTCCGACGGACAAAGTCCTATCTCCTGCTGGATAGATTTTTTGACAACAAAGTCCGATCACACCAAATCCGATCGTGTGTAGCGAATTCCGACGGACAAAGTGCCACGCATGCTCAGATCACATTACAAGACCAAATCTATTGGCTACTAGCCTCTACGTCACCACGTTCAAAATGATCGGATTTTCCGACAACTTTGTCCGACCGTGTGTACGCAAAACCAACATTGGACAAAGTACGACGGACATGATCCGACGGACCTGGTCCTCGGATAATCCGAGCGTGTGTATGGGGCTTAAGAGTGGCAAAGGATGTGGAATTCCCTTCCACAGGCGGTGGTCTCAGCGCGGAGCATCGATAGTTTCAAGAAACTATTAGATAAGCACCTGAACGACCGCAACATACAATTTGCAACAAAGTTTGTTCAAATCCCTGCGATGTACAGAGATCACCCAGAGGGAAAGTTTTTTTTCTTAAAAAAGTGGGAGTTACACTTTAACTTTAAGCTGCAGCTCCTTCTTTGCTCTTTTGTCTCGGTTTTATGCCTGATGTACACTATGGATCCGTCTAGTCTTAATGGCTGCTTTGCATTATTGCTGATTATTCTCTTCTCCTCCACAGATGCATGCTATGGTTTTAATACCTTGCACTGACGAGAGCCAACAATCCTGAAACCAGTGTATGCTAGTTAACTAATTGGCTCTATTCTTGGGCTGTATCTGTGCTGTACAGCAAAAACTCAGGATGCAGAATATTGGCCCCAGGGTATACAAAATGCTCTGCTTTGTGTCTCAGTTGTCATCATTAAGGAGAATAACCCCCTTTTCTCTGATGAGAGAATTGACTTTATGCAAGTACCTTTGTATAAAGCGGATCTTCAATGCATCCGAGTACCACAAACCAAAAAAACGTTATTTATTTCCTTGTTATTATTCAAAGAAAACTCCCCCCATCCAACGATATCTCTGTGTTTTATTTTGCTGAGAAATCACTTTGAAAAATACACCACTAGCATTTCTAGCCATGGCCATCTTGGGTATAGGCAGAGGATTCATGTAGCATTTACTTCCTGGAATCTATCTGCCCTTAGCTCAGGCATACAGGCGGGTGAGCAGGAGGGTGCGCTTAGCTGAGTGTGTTTTGATAAAAAAAAAATGAGCACCTTTAGCCTGCAGATGAACACTGCCACCTTCAGGCTGAGGAGTTAATTTGCAGTACCATCTGTTTAAAGTGGAAGTAAACCCCCCTATCGTTTTCAGCCAAGGAAGCTGCCATCTTTGCCTCTGTTTAATCTTCAACTGCCACAGTGCTGCATATGTGATCAGTTATGACACCAGCCATTGGATGGTTTGACTGTTTGGTTGAGAGCACAGCCAATGTGCAGTTAGCATTCACGGCATGCCTTTTTTTTTTAGACTGTTAAATCGATGGGTTTACTTCCGCTTTAACCAGTTCCCGACCGGCGCACGACGATGTACGCCGGCTGAAAGGCACGGACAGGCATACGGGCGTATATATAAGTCCCTTTTTTAATGCCGCCGTGCCATCGGGAGCAGCGCGCTCCCGCGGCGGTCGGGACCCCCGTGAGGCCGGTCGCAGGTCCCGCGGACTCGATCGCCGCAGGGACACCCGCGATCGTCTCACGGAAGGCTGAACGGGGAGATGCGGAAATAAACAGCATCTCCCCGTTCTGCCTAGCACTAGTGACGCCGATCTCTGTTCCCTGTGATTGGAGCAGAGATCAGCATTCACTAGCTGACAGCCACGCCCCCCCCCCACAGTAAGAAACACACCCTAGGCATACTTAACCCTACACTGCCACCTAGTGGTTAACCCCCTTCACTGCCAGTGTCATTTATACAGGAATCAATGCATTTAAATAGCATTGATTGCTGTATAAATGACAATGGTCCCAAAAATTTGTCAAAAATGTCTTATGTGTCCGCCAAAATGTCGCAGTCACAATAAAAATCGCTGATCGCCGCCATTACTAATAAAAAAAAATGATTAATAAAAATGCTATAAAACTATCCCCTATTTGTAAACGCTATAACTTCTGCGCAAACCAATCAATAATCGCTTATTGCGATTTTTTTTTTTTTTACCAAAAATATGTAGAATAATACGTATCGGCCTAAACTGAGGAAAAAAAATGTTTTTTTTTTATATTTTTTGGGGATATTTATTATAGCAAAAAAAAAAAAAAGAATGCATTTTTTTTTTTCAAAATTGTCGCTCTTTTTTGTTTATAGCGCAATAAATAAAAACCACAGGGGCGATCAAATACCACCAAAAGAAAGCTCTATTTGTGGGAGAAAAAAGAACGTCAATTTTGTTTGGGAGCCATGTCGCACGACCGCGGAATTGTCAGTTAAAGCGACGCAGTGCCGAATCGCAAAAAGGGGCCTGGTCCTTTGGCTGCAAATTGGTCCGGGGCTGAAAGTGGTCAATAATGCAACTGTCATAATACAGTTGCAGGATTAAAAATAGTAATAGATTGATTAAATTGAAAAAAAAAAAACTATATAGTATATATATATATATATATATATATATATATATATATATATATATATATATATCTATATATATATATATAGAGAGAGAGAGAGAGAGAGATACTGTATATATGGAGAGAGAGATACTGTATATATGGAGAGAGATATAGAGATATACTGTATATATGGAGATAGATATACTGTATATATGGAGAGAGATATACTGTATATATGGAGATAGATATACTGTATATATGGAGAGAGATATACTGTATATATGGAGATAGATATACTGTATATATGGAGATAGATATACTGTATATATGGAGATAGATATACTGTATATATGGAGAGAGATATACTGTATATATGGAGATAGATAGATGGTCCGGGGCTTAAGTGGTTAAACTAACCTTCACAATCACTTTAAGTCTAAGATGGACTGACTGTTACTGCAAAAAAAAAAAAAAGGGCCATCTTCTTGTTACTTTGCTTCATAGGTGGATTGTAACGGAGGGGGGGTCCAGTTCTGCCACCACGGCCCCCTCACATTCACAAGGCAGGAATTGATCCCTGTTAGTTATCACAACGCCAGCAGCTGTAGCCAGGCTCGGTGGCGCTGGGGCTTATTGTATCTGGTGATCAATGAGGACCGCTGGGTGGAGGGAATTAAATGACAGGGCAGCGACTTTTTAAACAGAACAACCGGTTAATGAAATGTCCTCCAAGAGGAATCTACAGCAGGTGAGTAATTAAAAATGATTGGAAAAAAGGCCGTTATCCTGAATAGGGAAAGGAGGCCAAGGACTAAAGCAGATAACAAGTTTTTATTATAACCTGCAGTGAAGGGAGATAGTTATCAGCCTGAAGTATATTGAGCTTCCAGATAGCAGATGCCATCCCCAGTCCGCACGTGATCTGCTCTACTGCTAGATATTTAAGAAGATACGAGTGAAAATGACCATTATTGTGCATGGCGCACTGAATGGTGCACTGAATGGTGCACTGAATGGCGCACTGAATGGTGCACTGAATGGTGCACTGAATGATGCACTGAATGGCGCACTGAATGGTGCACTGAATGATGCACTGAATGGCGCACTGAATGGTGCACTGAATGGCGCACTGAATAGCGCCCTGAATCCTTTAAAGCTACGCCTAGCGACTCTGGACTATTCTTGTTTACGCTGAACTCTAGGGGAAATTGTAAAACTAGCTTTGCAGTGGGGATCCCCCAGCACCACAAGGGATAGGCCTCATTCACATGGGAGTAGCGATCGGTACAGCCATGCGAAGAGTCTTTTTCACCAGCACAGGTTGCACAGGTGTTCCATGCAGCTGCATGTGGGTAACCTGTCTGCGTTCTGCCTCGCACAGATGTCAACTCTAGAATGCGATTGGAGATACTCCACACCTCCCAACATTTTGAGATGGGAATGAGGGACACCTACTAGCAAACGTATGTAGGCATAGGACACGCCTCCTGCCACACCCCCTTAAAGGAGAATTAAAGTGGAAGTAAACCCACCTATCGTTTTCAGCCAAGGAAGCTGCCATCTTTGCTTCTGTTTAATCTTCAACTGCCACAGTGCTGCACATGTGATCCGTTATGACACCAGCCATTGGATGGTTTGACTGTTTGGTTGAGAGCACAGCCAATGTGCAGTTAGCATTCACGGCATGCTTTTTTTTTTTTTAAACTGTTAAATCGATGGGTTTACTTCCGCTTTAACCAAAAAACAGTTAATTAAACCCAAAAGGGCTTTTTTTTTTTTTTACCACTACTATTCCTTTATATTGGCTTCTAAAATGTATAAATACAGTAATTTAGAAATTGGACAAAAGGTTTAGCGCTGGGAAACACATTTTGAAAGATAAAAAGTGCATTTTATATACAAATATATAGATCAGACCAAAATGAGGGACAAATGAGGAGGAATGAGGGACAGAGGGACATTGCTCCAAATCAGGGACAGTCCCTCCAAATCAGGGACAGTTGGGAGCTATGGATACTTCCCATGCAGCCGGCCCCCTGTCATTGATTTGGACAGGTTGCCTTTTTATTGACACCCGCATCGGTTTGCAGACACGGTGCGATTGCAATGAGTTGTGGGAAAACACGCAGAGATTGCTGCGCTTCCCGCACCACATATGTGTGAACCTAGGCTAAATACCCAACAATCCTTGTCTTTAGAGATTTCCGCTCAAGCTTGGCTTGCATACACACGGTCACACAAAAGTTTGCTGTACTTTCGACCGTCAAGAACGCGGTGACGTACAACACTACGACGAGCCGAGATAAGAATGAAGTTCAATGCTTTTGAGCATGCGGTCGAATTGTTTCTGAGCATGCGTAGGAATTTTGCGTGTTAGAATTGTAACAGACGATCAGAATTTCCGATAGAAACTTTTTCCAATGGAAAAATAGAGAACCTGCTCTCAATCTTTTGCTGGCGGAAATTTCCTCTAGCAAAAGTCCGATGGAGCGTACACACGTGCAAACACAATTGTTGGTCAACAATTACTGATGTAGCGACGTACTACGTGTTTTTTCAGCTCTATAGCGCCACCCTTTGGGCTCCTTCTGCTAATTTCGTGTTCGTGGAAGTTTGGTGTTGATTTGCGCTTTTCGTTTTGCACTTTTTTTATTTCGCGTTTGTTTCTGAACGGCCGTTCGTCAACCAGACATGTTGCGGAATCGGAGGAGATAACGTGTTATTTATTATTGGCCTTGGAGTTATTGCTTTGACATTATATTTTTGGTTGAATAATAATGATTTGATTTGGTAAAAATTAGGCTTTAACCGCTTCCCGACCGCCTAATGCAGATATACTGCGGCAAAATGGCACGGGCAGGCAAAATCACGTACCTGTACGTGATCGTGCATGTGCCTGCCTGTGGGTCGCGCGCGCGCCGCCAGCGGCGCGCTCGCGACCCGGTCGGGAGCTCCGTGACCCAGGCCGCGGGACCAGCGGACCCGATCGCCGCTGGTGTCCCGCGATCAGGTTACCGAGCTGAAGAACGGGGAGAGGTCTGTGTAAACAAACCTCTCCCCGCGCTTCCTACTCTGCCTGTCATTGATCGGCTGTTCCCTGTCATCGGGAAAGCCGATCAATGACGTCAGACGTCAGCCCCGCCCCCTAATGTAAAAAAAAAAACACACACACGTCACAGCCCATAACCCCTCCCCTCCCCCTAGTGGTTAACCCCTTCACTACAACTGTCATTTATACAGGAATCAATGCATTTAAATAGCATTGATTGCTGTATAAATGACAATGGTCCCAAAAATGTGTCAAAAATGTCCGATGTGTCCGCCATAATGTCGCAGTCACAATAAAAATCGCTGATTGCCACCATTACTAGTAAAAAAAAAAATATTAATAAAAATGCTATAAAACTATCCCCTATTTTGTAAACGCTATAACTTTTGCGCAAACCAATCAATAATCGCTAATTGCGATTTTTTTTTTTACCAAAAATATGTAGAAGAATACGTATCGGCCTAAACTGAGGAAAAAAAAAAAATTTTTTTTTATATATTTTTTGGGGATATTTATTATAGCAAAAAGCTAAAAATATTGCATTGTTTTCAAAATTGTCGCTCTATTTTTGTTTATAGCGCAAAAAATAAAAACCGCAGGGGCGATCAAATACCACCAAAAGAAAGCTCTATTTGTGGGAAAAAAAGGACGCCAATTTTGTTTTGGAGCCACGTCGCACGACCGCGCAATTGTCAGTTAAAGCGACGCAGTGCCGAATCGCAAAAAGGGGCCTGGTCCTTTGGCTGAAAATTGGTCCGGGGCTGAAGTGGTTAAGCCACTCGCCAAGCCTCAAACTTCCCTGTCCCTTATGACGAAGTCAGATTGTTGCCATAATGGGTTAAAATATGGCCAGTGCAGGAAAAAAGGAGAATATTTTCTGTACTTTATTTTACATGCACTGCACACTTTCATCGATGAACCTGTCTGGCATCAAAGTGTCCTTGGAAATTGTATTAAAATGTTGTCAGTCAATGCAGTGAGAGTGGTTATTGTACTCCAGCCTTTGCCCTTTCTGCTGCTGCATGAATATTACATCCAAATAGGCTTAAACACAGCCTGTCTGGAATATTTAAGGGAAATTGCCTGGTTGAAGTGTTACTCCTTGTTCTCCGATTTCTGTCTTTTAATGTCGTCTTTTCTTGAAGTAAACCAGTCCTGGGCCTCCACTGTTAACCTGCTTCTAAAAATGCTAGTTTCCTGGCTGTCAGCCTCACTACATTTTGGGTCACTTACCTGAAGAAAAAAAAAAAATAGGACCAGGACTCTTTACTTGCTACATACTCTTTTTGTGAATCTGATGTGTGGCCCAGAAAGTATTGAAGAGGACCTATACTGTGGAAGATGTACCTAGAAAAGGAAAAAGGACTAGTCACCAATATTGCCTGAGATCTCCCTTCTGCTGATCTTTCCACATTACTGACTTTTTCTGCACTGTGTCTCTGTACAGAGACTAGGGTGACCACGTTTCCAAACTGCCATTCAGGGACAAACCCCCCCCCCCCCCCAGCATGCACTGGTCGGTGATGTCACAAGGAGGCGGCGCCACAATGTGACGTCGCTGGGTGGCCCTGCCCCTTACCTTTCTTTCTTTCTTTACCTTCTTTCGTCAGGTGGATTCGAAGGCGCGCTGCTCAGCCGTAGGGTGCCCACTGCCCACGTGTCAGCCAACGTCACTGGTTGCTAAATGCGGGGCGGCCCTAGCCTAGCAACCAGTTTGGCAAATGATTATCAGGGTGGCGGACTGTTTTTTTTTTTCATTCCGGGACACTGTATTGTCCCGGAATGAAGGTGCCCGGGACACAGGACAAAAATCTGAATTAAGGGACAATCCTGGGCAATCCTGGACACGTGGGCACCCTAATAGAGACAGCCATCTTGGTAAAGGAGTGGAGCTTTGTATGTCAGATCTGCCACCCGCTGACTGTTGATGTGATGACTGGTTGGTTAATGATCCAGAAGCAGCAGGAGAGGCGGAGGAAGCACAGACAGTACCAGGATAGGTTCATCCAGTGACCAAGGCAAGGATGCATAACCATAGCTCCCAACTGTCCCTGATTTCGAGGGACTGTCCCTGATTTGGAGCAATGTCCCTCTGACCCTCTTTCCTCCTCATTTGTCCCTCATTTTGGTCGGATCTATATAGTTGTATATAAAATTCACCTTTTATCTTTCAAAAAGTGTTTCCCAGTGCTAAACCTTTCATCCAATTTCTAAATTTCTGCATTTGTACATTTTAAAAGCCAATATAAAGAAATAGTACTTGTGGATTTAATTAAACTTTTTTTTGGTTAATTCTCCTTTAAGGGGGTGTGGCAGGAGGCATGTCCTATTCCTACATATGTTTGTTAGTAGGTGTCCCTCATTCCTAACTTAAAATGTTGGGAGGTATGGAAAAACTGCTGCTAATGAGTGTCCTAGAATGGTTGTACCACCTTGCACCCATTTTCCGCCCCCTGCTCCAGCTGCCCATGGTTGGCATGGAGTGTGTACTGCGCATGCATAACCAATCGCTCGCTTTAGTTGCCTGCCACTTGAGCGTGTGTGTGCGTTTGATGAGGGGGGTGCCCCCACCCACTGCTGCACCTGGGGGAGGCTGCCCTTTTCTGCCCTCCCCTTGTCCCGGTGTCTTGCAGAGAAAGTTCCCCCGGCGGATAAGGACCCCCCTGTACTGCGCAGTCGCTCCGCTTGCGCAGTACGAAGCACAGTGAAGTCCGACGGAGTTTCCGAAAATAGCCGAAGCTGAACACAGTCAGTCAGCTGTACATGGCGCCTGCGCTCTATATTCTAACCTATATCCAAGTTCGAGCCCCACCATCCAAGTGGACATAGAGTTAAAATAAAAATATGCCGAGCGCAGCGAGGCCGTGCCCAAAGCGTGGCAAGCGTAGCGAGCCCGCGAGGGGCCCTGCTACAGGCGCCATGTAAAGCTGATTCACTGTCTTCTCCCTCGGTTATTTCCGGCGGCTTCGTTGTGCTTCGTACTGCGCAAGCGCTGTGCCTGGGGTCCTTATGCGCGAGGGGAACTTTCTCGGCAGAACACTGGTTCTGATCACAGATAAACAAAGCGGATGCAGGAGAAGCAGGGAAATCCTTGCGCTGCAGGTCCTCAGGTACAGCTTCCTCTCCAGCAAGCAGAACAGTGAGCAGCACAGAAGTGTTATCACTCACTAATGCCCCGTACACACGATCGGAAATTCGGTCAGCAAAAGACCGATGAGAGCTTTTGGTCGGAAAATGCGACCGTGTGTATGTTCCATCGGACTTTTGCTGGCGAAATTACCGCCAGCAAAAGATTTAGAGCAGGTTCTACATTTTTCGGTCGGAAAAAGGTTTGATCGGAAATTCCGATCGTCTGTACCAATTCCAACACGCAAAATTCCTACGCATGCTCGGAAACAATTTGACGCATGCTCGGAAGCATTGAACTTAATTTTCTCGGCTCGTCGTAGTATTGTACATCACTGCGTTGTTGACGGTCGAAAGTTCAGCGAACTTTTGTGTGACCCTGTGTATGCAAGCCAAGCTTCAGTCGGAAAAACCATCCACGATTTTTCCGATGGAAATTCCACTCGTGTGTAAGGGGCATAAGTCTCCAGATCCACCGGAGGCAGCACTGCCTTTAGATGATCTCGTACTGCAGATATACAGCTTTGAGGCTCCAGGCCAGCCTCTCTCAACCTTTTCAACACAGAGGAACCCTTGAAATAGTTCTTCGGTCTCGAGGAACCCCCTGCTAAAAATTAGAACTCTACAACTCATGATACATTGGTGTGATGGTCAGTGAGAGGAATGGTCCTTACACTTGTGGTCATTGGGAAGAATTACCTCCTTACAGATCTTATCTGTACTTATCTAGAACTTATCTGAGAGGCAGAAATTGCCCAATGCTGAAGGAACCTCTAGCAACCTCTGGAGGAACCCTGGTTGAGAATCACTGCTCCCGGCTCAGGAAGTACACTGTTACCTTTTGTTTTTATTTGTTCTAAAAAAAAAATTGATTTACAGTACTAGCATTTTTTGAATGGTCTGTGGGCCTTCCATCTTTCCATGTACAGTATTGCAAGCCAGGAAGTGGCATGCTGAAGTTGTCCCCAGCTTTTGGTGGCTCCTGGGGGATACTGCAGCAAGACTAAAGTAATCAGCATTAGTCAGCACCAATTGGCTCCTTATCTACATTTTAGGGTTGGTTGTGAGGAGTCAGATTATGATTTGGATTATTTGAATACACAAGATCTTTGGTTCCTTGTCCAGCCTGCAGAATACTTACGTATGGCAACCCAATTCTGCACAACCCCTGAATCTTCTTCAGTGTTGAGACTTGCGATTTGTTGATTTTAATAAATATTAGAATACTTGAGATAATCTAGTGTAGGGACTGTGGGGATTTCTTTTTCCCTAAGGAGGGGAGGCACTTGCTGCAGACACTCTTCTAATATGATTAGCATCTTAGCAGCCATCAGTCAACAGATGACATTGGCCAGCATTGGTGACAAGCAGATGGTGGTCACTGCCTTGGGTCATCCTGTAAACAGATGCAGTGTGAAAAGGCCACAGAGCTGCAATATGTAATGAACTGTCATATACTCTTCTGGAATGCTAACAACTAAGGAAGCGAAGTCTACCAAATTCCGATGGTCAGTAACACAGCGGCATAAAACACGTTCAACAGCACTATAAAAGGAAAGTTTAATGCTTCCGAGCATGCGTCAGAATTTTGCGTGTCGGAATTGTATACACGCGATCGGAAAATCCGCTAGAAAGGTTTTCCGTCTGAAAAATTGAGAACAGGTTCTCAATCCAAAGTCCGTTGGAAATTCCGACAGAAAAAGACCGATGGGCATACACACGGTCGGAAAATCCGTTGAAAAGCTCCCATCGGACTGTTTCCATCGGAAATTCCGACCGTGTGTACACGGTATAAGCCCCCGTAAACACAGTCGGAAATTCCGACCACAAAATCCGTCGGATTTTGTCCGACACTGGTGTTGCATACACACGGTCGGACAAAGTTGTCGGAAAATCCGATCATTCCGAACGTGGTGACGTTCGTTGCGTACGACGGAACTACGTAGAGGCTAGTAGCCAATAGCTTTGGTCTCGTAATTTGATCTGAGCATGCGTGGCACTTTGTTCATCGGAATTCTCGACACATGATCAGAAAAAGTCCGATCGGATTTTGTTGACGGAAAATTTGAGATTCTGCTCTCAATTTTTTTTCCGACGGAAAAACCCTGCTAGAGCCCACACACGATCGGATTTTCCGACAACATAATCCGATCGGACTTTTTCCATCGGAATATCCGTAACGTGTGTACGGGGCATAAGGATAGACATAAGATAGAAGATTTCCGAGTATTGGTTACTGTCGATCATTGAGTATACTCAATCCCCGGAATATGGATCCCCTGGCAGTGGCTAAACAATTAACCACCTGATTACTTTGCACTTAAACCCCCCTCGTGACCAGACCAATTTTCAGCTTTCGGCGCTGACGCACTTGGAATGACAATTGCGCGGTCATACAACACTGTACCCAAATGAAATTTTTACAATTTTTTTCCCACAAATAGAGCTTTCTTTTGGTGGTATTTAATCACAGCTGGGTTTTTATTTTTTGCTAAACAAATAAAAAAAGATGGAAAATTAAAAAAAATAATAAAATCATGTTTAATAGTTTGTTATAAAATTTTGCAAACAGGTAATTTTTCTGCTTCATTGATATGCGCTGATGAGGCGGCACTGGTGGGCACTGATGGGCTGCACTGGTGGGCACTGATAGGTTGCACTGGTGGGGACAGATAAGTCGGTACTGATGGGCACAGCAAAGATGGCACTGATAGGCACGGATGGGTGGCACCGATGGGCACTGATGGATGGCACTGATAGATGGCACTGATGGGCACTGATAGGGGACACTGATGAGCACTGGTAGGTGACACTGATGTGCAGCACTGGCACTGTGGGCACTGACAGATGGCACTGTGGGCACTGACAGGTGGCACTGTGGGCACTAACAGGTGGAGCTAGTGGGCACTGACAGGTGGAGCTAGTGGGCACTTTTATTATCTAAAGGAGGGCACCATGGACCCTGGGCATATTGCAGTGAGAGGGACTGATGTCCCTCTCACTGCCGCCGGTGATCGCCTTTTTTTTTTTCTCCTCGCGCTGTCAGCGCGAGCAGGAAAAAAAGCTGATTACCGGCTCGGTTATTTTCACATGATCAGCTGTCATTGGCTGACAGCTGATCACGTGGTAAGGGGTCGGGATCGACCCCTTACTCGGATCTGTGATCCAGCGAGTCTCACAGACTCGTGGATCACAGAGCGCGCTGCGCGCGCCCTTCAGGCAGCTCGTGGCCGGGATGACGTCAATAGACGTAGTCCTGGCACATCAGATCCGCACTGCAGCCGTCTAAGGTGGTTAAACAATTAACAATTTAACAATTTTTGGGCTTACCCGGTCCCTCCTCGTGGCTTGTCGGTTGTTGTCTAGGGGTTCCCAGGGTTAGTACCCAAGGACTTCAGATGCTGACACATAAAAGTCCTTTTCAAGGTTTTTATTTTGCAGGGGTAACATCCAACAATAACACAGTCTCAGGTGGGAATAGAGGGGACGGGTGATAAAACTCAGGCACTTTGAACTGCTGACATCCACCGAATGTCTCTAATCAACCCAGAGAGTAGCCACTCGCAACTGGGCGCTTTACTGCCGGACAAACCTCTAGCCAGAGATCTAGCAGCCAGCATGTGATCTGGAAACTTTGTAAAAGTCTCTGCCACCGACTAGATTGTAACTGAAGATAAGTAGGAACCTTTCTCACAGTACCTGGAACGTTCTCTGTCTCCTTGGCGATACTGTGGAAGTGTGGATTCTCTAGTGTCCATACAACTCAGCTCCCAGGCTCTTACCGAGCAGCCAGCTTGTTGGCCCTCCTCCGAAGAGTCCTCCCCTGGTCACTTGTACGAGTTGCCGTGTCCCTCCAATACCGAGAGCACACCGGGACACCACCGACTCCTCCTTCAGTTACTGGGCCTCGGACTAGCCAGTTCCGAGACTCGGGAACAGACGGATCCCCGCCCCAGACAATGAGGGCCTCTGGGGTTGGTCGGATTGACCATGCTTGCGGGACGGCAAACGCTCCTCGCGGGGCTACCCCGGACCAGAACCAGGAATTAAAGCCGCAGCTGAACCCTGAACACGTGACTTCAGCACCTTAAATACCCCTTCCCAGACTACGCAGCGGGGCCAGACGCGCCCACTGATTGGCTCCGGGAAAGATTGGTACCTAAACACGTCCAACCAGGCCTGGTTCTCGGCCTGTCATGGGTGCCTCACTGCACCTATGACTAGGCGGAACCTTAGTACAGCCCAGCCAGACTGATGCCAAAGTAAACCTGTACAATTAACCCTCAGAACCCCGTTACGGTTCTGAGAAAAAAACTAAATTTACACTGATAGCGCACGCTTGGTGAAGTGGGACCGCTACATCTAGAATACATTCTGGACATAACCTTTAACCACTTGCCGACCAGCGCACGACGATATACGTCGGCAGAATGGCACGGACAGGGACATGCCTGTCCGTGCCATCGGGAGCGCGCTGGGAGCGGCGCGCTCCCGCGCTGGTCGGGACCCCCGTGAGTCCTGCCGCGGTCCCTGCAGACTCGATCACCGCGGGGACACCCGCGATCGTCTCACGGGAAGGCTGAACGGGGAGATGCCGAGATAAACAGCATCTCCCCGTTCTGCCTAGCAACTAGTGACGCCGATCTCTGCTCCCTGTGATTGGAGCAGAGATCAGCATTCACTAGCTGACAGCCACGCCCCCCCACAGTAAGAAACACACCCCTAGGCATACTTAACCCTTACACTGCCCCCTTGTGGTTAACCCCTTCACTGCCAGTGTCATTTATACAGGAATCAATGCATTTAAATAGCATTGATTGCTGTATAAATGACAATGGTCCCAAAAATGTGTCGAAATGTCCGATGTGTCCGCCATAATGTCGCAGTCACAAAAAAAAATCGCAGATCGCCGCCATTACTAATAAAAAAAAATTATTAATAAAAATGCTATAAAACTATCCCCTATCTTGTAAACGCTATAACTTCTGCGCAAACCGATCAATAATCGCTTATTGCGATTTTTTTTACCAAAAATATGTAGAAGAATACGTATCGGCCTAAACTGAGGGAAAAAAATGTTTTTTTATATATTTTTGGGGGATATTTGTTATAGCAAAAAATGAAAAATAATGAGTTTTTTTTCAAAATTGTCGCTCTTTTTTGTTTATAGCGCAAAAAATAAAAACCGCAGGGGCGATCAAATACCACCAAAAGAAAGCTCTATTTGTGGGAAAAAAAGGACGTCAATTTTGTTTGGGAGCCACGTCGCACGACCGCGCAATTGTCAGTTAAAGCGACGCAGTGCCGAATCGCAAAAAGGGGCCTGGTCCTTTGGCTGCAAATTGGTCCGGGGCTGAAGTGGTTAAAGTGGAAGTAAACCCTCCTATCGTTTTCAGCTAAGGAAGCTGCCATCTTGGCCTCCGCTTAATCTTTAACTGCCATGAAGCTGCACATGTGATCAGTTATGACACCATCTATTGGATGGTTTGACAGTATGGTTGAGAGTGCAACCAATGCGACAGTTAGCATTTCCGGCATGCCGGGAATGTAACTGTTTTTCAAACTGTTAGATCGATGGGTTTACTTCCGTTTTAATTCATAAAGCACGTGAAGGGTTAATGGCAGTGGCATGTGACCCCCCCCCCCCCCCCCCACAAGACTTATGATAGTGGGAGGATGAGCAGAACCCCCCAGTGCCCCACTTAAACTGATGTAGTGCCACAGCCCTTCGGCTACAATGTCACAGCCATTCCCTGCACCTCAGGGGAGCTTTTAACAAGCAGAGGACATTCCATGTAACAGACTGAACAAGGCAGCTCCGGTCATTAGCTCTGTAACGCTGCATGCTGAAACCATTGCTGCTACAGCGCCGTTTATTACCAGCCTGTTCTGCAACAGGGGAGGGTATTTTGTGGGGGGACCATTACTGGTGAGCACATCTATCTTATCACCTTTCATTAGAATTCTTTGGGAAGGTTAACACAACTGACAAACGCCATATGTAGACGATAACGTGTCTGTACTGCCTTCGGCTACCCATGAACTTTAGGCGGCCATTTTGCCAGGGCAGGTTGCAAAAATAAGAAGAAAATCACTCTCTTCTATAGGCAATATCATTTATTATTCTGAAAACCATTTCTTCCTTCCTCTCTCCTTTGGCAATGTACCTGTCTAAGCTGGCCATGGGTTTGCCAACGTTTCCAGCAAAAGCCAGGCCTGCTGTATTATGAGGCCAGGACGCTATAAGAAACCGGCCCTGACTCAGAACAAGCCTGCAAAAAAAGGAGGTAAGTGAAGTCAGAAGTTCTCGTCTGTCAGAAACCATGAATCAGACTGATGCCCCGTACACACAGTCGGAAATTCCGACCACAAAATCCGTCGGATTTTTTCCGACGGATTTTGTCCGACACTGGTGTTGCGTACACACGGTCGGACAAAGTTGTCGGAAAATCCGATCATCCTGAACGTGGTGACGTTCGGTGCGTACGGTGGGACTACGTAGAGGCTAGTAGCCAATAGCTTTGGTCTTGTCGGAATTCTCTACACACGATCGGAAAAAAGTCCGATAGGACTTTGTTGTCGGAAAATTTGAGAGCAGGATCTCAAACTTTTTCCGTCGGAAATTCCGACGGAAAAAGTCCGATGGAGCCCACACACGGTCGGAATTTCCCAACAACATGGTCCGATAGGACATTTTCCGTCGGAAAATCCGACCGTGTGTACGGGGTATTAGACAGAAGTACAGTTAAATCTCACTTGTTTAACAACTTCAATACCGGGCACCTTCCTGCCCAGGCTAATTTTCAGCGCTGTCGAAATTTGAATGACAATTGCGCGGTCTTGCTACACTGTACCCAAACAAATTTTTTATAATTTTGTTCCAACAAATAGAGCTTTCTTTTGGTGGTATTTGATCACCTCTGCGAGGTGCAACAAATAAAAAAAGATCGAAAATTTTGTAAATTATTGTAAATAAGTATGTTTTCTTCTTCAATGACGGACACTGATATGGCTGCAGTGACGGGCACTGATAAGACAGCACTGATGGGCACCGATGAGGAGGCACTGATGATGGGCACTGATAGGCGGCACTGATGGGCACTCATAGGCGGCACTGATGGGCACTCACAGGTGGCTCTGATGGGTACTTATGGGTGGCACTGATAGGTGGCACGGATGGGCACTGATAGGTGGGCACTGATGGGCACTGATAGGCGGCACTGATGGGCACTCATAGGCGGCACTGATGGGCACTCATAGGTGGCTCTGATGGGTACTTATGGGTGGCACTGATAGGTATCACGGATGGGCACTGATAGGTGGGCACTGATGGGCACTGATAGGTGGCACTGATGACACTGATGGGTGGCATTGTTAGGTATCACTGAATTCATTTGTTCCATAATGGTGCCAGTCAGTGCCCATTTGTGGGCATAGATTGGGCATTAATTTGCACATGTGGATGGCCAATTTAGAAATTGGATGAAAGGTTTAGCACTGGGAAACACTTTTTGAAAGATAAAAAGTGCATTTTATATACAAATATATAAATCAGACCAAAATGAGGGACAAATGAGGTGGAATGAGGGACAGAGGGACATTGCCCAAAATCAGGGACAGTCCCTCCAAATCAGGAACAGTTGGGAGCTATGCATTTGTGTTTGTGTGTATGGGGGGGGCACATACTTTTTGCCATATGCAGTCAGTGGTAGCTTCCTAAATTTCTATATTGTCAGAGGTCCCCTGCCTGGAAGATGGTATTTTGCTGCCCTCTAGTGGTGGTTCCACTTTACGTTGCAGTATTTTTCTTCCACTTGGGGCTTGCAAGAAATGAATTTACTCTTTAGTGTTAATCTCCATAATGACTCCGATGCTTCACAGCACACTGATAATCTGCAGCAGCTGAGAGCTCAACAAACAACAGGTTTGCAGATTTGGAACCGGCAACCTGAAAATTGACAATAAAAAGAGAACTCCGCCAAATATTTGTGAAGAGCTAAAACTTGCATCAGCTGTGATAACAGTAATATCTTTATAGCACACAGAATAATAACATTGTCACTGTACAGGAGGATTTGTATAGCAGCAAACTGCATTTCAAACGACCCTTCCTTCAACAATCCCCGGCATCTTCTGCTGAGTGGTGGTCTTTGGCTATCTTTCTTTGGCCGACACGAGATGACGCCAGTCCTCTGCATGCCCAAGAATCACTCATCTCGGGACACAGGGGCCGTACCAGTGAAGCGAGCTGCGCATGCACGGCTCAGTTTATATGCCATAGAAGACATCAAGCAAGCAGGTAGGTGTATTTTTTTTCAGAAGAGAAATCGCATGATTTCTGCAATAGAGTCCGCCTGCTCGCAGCTTGTGACAACGAAACTTTAAAGTAGTATTTACCAGTGGCGGCTGGTATTTTCTTTTCTCGGGGGGGGGGGCGGCGCCCCCTGCTCGCTGTCTGCCAGCCGGAATTTACCCCATCTAGGTGGTGGGCATCGGGCAGCAGCTCCTGTGTCCTCTCCTTTATCACGGCGGCTTCCGCCATGCATCTCCTCCCCTCCTCCTAGGCCAGGTATGTCCAAAGTCTGTCCCGCGGGCCAGTTGCGGCCAGGGTTCTGGTTTAATGTGGCCCCCCTGGTGATTTGGATATATACATCTTTAGTGGCCCCCAGGGCCACAAAAGATATATACGGTGTACGTACATACAGGAGGATCTCCAGTTTACTCTACGGCATCTGTAATAGGAAGTCCCGTCTCCTGGGCTTCCATTGGACGACTGTTCTGTCTATCATAAGAGGCGGGACTTTGTATTAAAGAGGGCGCCGAGTAAACAGGAGATTCTCCTGTATGTAATCTGTCGGCGCTCGATCCCGCCCCCCCCCCCCCCCTCCGAGGTTGAAGATGGGCATCGATCAGGCTGCACTGATGGCAATGGTAAGGCTGCATTCATGGCACATGTGAGGCTGCATTAATGGCAATGGTAAGGCTGCATTGATTGTAATGGTAAGGCTTCATTCATGGCACATGCGAGGCTGCATTCATGGCAATGGTAAGGCTGCATTGATTGCAATGGTAAGGCTGAATTTATGGCACATGTGAGGCTGCATTCATGGCAATGGTAAGGCTGCATTGATTGCAATGGTAAGGCTGCATTCATGGCACATGTGAGGCTGCATTCATTGCAATGGTAAGGCTGCATTCATGGCAATGGTGAGGCTGCATTAATGCAATGGTGAGGCTGCATTCATGGCAATGGTGAGACTGCATTCATGGCAATGGTGATGCTGCATTCATGGCAATGGTGAGGCTGCAGATGGGCACTGATTAGGTTGCATTGATGGGCACTGACCTTTATTTCGCTTCACAGTTCTTTATTTAAAAGTTTTTTCCCTGAAACGTCCCTCTTAAAGTGAAGGGACATATTTTACGCCAATAAATATGGTATATCCAAATAACACGCCTGAGCTCATCCTTAGTCCTAAGCGGCGCTCGAGGATTCGTTGGGGCCACAAAAGATATAAATATATATATATATATATATATATATATATATATATATATATAATATATTTATACACACAAATAACACGCCCAAGCTCATCTCTTCACCACACACGGCCACAAAAGGCAGGAGAATTCTCGTTGGGAGCCCACCCTATTTTGAAGCCTATTAGAGCCTCTTACTCTAATCAGGTGCTTCAAACCCCCCCCCCCCTTTGGAATCCATGCATCCGGAGTCCTGCAAGGGGCCGGACGCATGGAGAAGAAGGGTGGCACCCTTATTGGACAGACCGCCCCTAGTTTCGACTCCAAAAATAATCGTTATATTGCAGCTTGCCATTTCTTAGATTTAATGTCTGCATTCGTTTTTCTTTTTTTTATTAAATTTTTTTCTTCCTCTATTTTCACCGGGTGATCTTGCCAGATTCTCTGCTATTTTTCAACTTCCTTTACCAGACCAACTTGTACAGCAAAAGTGGCAGTTACAGGGTTGAGACAAAACCATTTACCACCAGTGATGTAAGTAACTGAGTTAAAATAAACTGAGTTACCTAGCGCAGTTACTTTAGAGGGTAACGAGTAATCTAACTGATTACTTTTCCCCTCATGGTAACTCAGTTCCCATTACTTGGACGGCGTTACCCCAATAACATCTACCACCACTAGATGGCAGTAGTGTAATTCTGGTGTCCTGCCGAAAAAGTTCCTCCGCCGGATAAGGACCCCCTGTACTGTGCAGGCGCAGGGCTTGCGCAGTACGAAGGACTACGGAGCTTCCGAAAATTGCCGAACCTAAACAGCTCTGAGTGAACTCTACACCACGCAGGCGCAGTTAACATGTAATTGTACGAGGCGATGCCGCACGCTCCCGATGCTCGTGCTACTCTGCAAGGGGCGTCTATCGTGTAACTAAGGGGCGGGTCTAGTATTACTGTAACCAAGGGGCGCATTTATTATTATTGTTATATATCGAGCTCTGCCCATTAATTTAACATTCGCCCTCTTCTGTAGCCATCCGCCCCTTACACGATATAATAATAATAGGCCCGCCCCTTGCTTACACGCTATAACAGATCTGCCCCTTGGTTAGAGTAATAATAGAGCAGCCCCTTGGTTACACCATATATAACAATAATAATGTGCCCCTTGGTTACAGTAATACTAGACCCGCCCCTTAGTTACACGTATAGAATATAAAAAAAAAGTCAGTTACTTTGCTGAGTAACTAATTACTTTTCCAATGTAGTAACTGAGTTACTAACGCAATTACTTTTTGAGAGAAATAATTTGTAACTTAACTAATTACTTTTTTAAAGTAAGATGACCAACACTGTTTACCACTGACAGGGGGGCTTACGATGATCACTATTTGTTCATTTATTTAAAGCCTTTAACTCAAAACATGCTGCTGTAATTGCTTTTAAAAGTGTTATCTGTATTTTCGGTTTCATTTGTTAGTCAAATCCATCTACATCTGTTATTTCATCTAAAGCAGGGTATAAAACAGATTGAAAATAGGCCAGTTCAGCATCAACGGGCTGAAATTCGGTCTGTCTGTACCGCTGTCTGTACCGCTGTCTGTACAGCTGTCTGTACCGCTGTCTGTACCGCTGTCTGTACCGCTGTCTGTACCGCTGTCTGTACAACATATTGCTGAATGGTAATTCTGGAAAACCAGCTTTCGTGTGGGGCGGCGCAGCGCGGTGCAGCAGCAGTAATTACACGGACTCCGGTTGCAGAGAACAGAACTTGTATTAATGCAGAATCCAGTAATTCACAACAGCCCGTTGGGAAGACACCTGACCTGGAACAGCAACAAGATAAATTTCTGTTAAAAAACAACAGACTTTCTGGCTGAATCGCCGTATGAAAATAGAAGCCTAAAAAAGAAAACGAATGCAGCCACCACATAAAAATTTGTAAGTTGCGATAAAAAAAAAACAGTTTGCTTTGGGGTTTATTACTAGACATGTGCAATTCGTTTCGTTTTTCGTTTTTTTTTCGTTCGTTCGTTTTCGTACAAATGAACGAACGAATAACGAATCGTTCGAATCGAACGAATCCGAAAAACAACGAAAATCCGAAAAAAACTAATTAGAAACAACGAAACTACGAAAGAAGAAAATCCGAAACAAACTAATTAGAAACAACGAATGTACGAATGAAGAAAATCAGAAAAACGAAAACAGGAACAACGAAAATGAAAATGAATGAAAAAATTTGTACATTCGTAACTTTTTTTTTTTTTTTAATTGGTAATTTTCCGTGTCCCTTACAATGGCGCTGCTTAACGTGCTTCGAATAGATTGAACGAAAAAATTTGTACATTCGTAACTTTTTTTTTTTTTTTTTTTTTCGAATCGTAATTTTCCGTGTCCCTTACAATGGCGCTGCCTAACGTACTTCGAATGGATTGAACGAAAAAATTCGTACATTCGTAACTTTTTTTTTCGATTCGTAATTTTCCGTGTCTCTTAAAATGTAATAATAGCATACACATTGCATAACATTATGAATTATGCTCTGATTACAAATCTACGAATGTTACAAATGTTACGAATGTACGAATAAATACGAATGCGTCCGAATTTTGAATAAACGAAAATTAAACTAACGAAAAAAACGACTCAACGAAAAAATAACTCTTACGAATTTACGAATCGTTACGAATCAACGCAAACGAAAAAAACAAAACGAAAATAAACAAATTTTTTTGTTGTGCACATGTCTATTTATTACCACTTTAGTTGTAGCCTATTGGAAATTTTTTTCAATGTTCAGCATCCCACAAAGCTTGAAGATATAGTGGAGATTCCTGTAAATGAAGCGGAAGCGCCAGACTTCTACCAGTCCCGGGTGTCACAAATAAGGGCCGAGTGCCGTTTTGACAGATCCAATTTACCAGGCGCCATAAGAACGGCGAGAACAATTTGCAGGCGGCGGCGCTCTTGTGCCCTAATTTCTCAGTCTCCGGCTCCTGGTGACCCGTTGGGGTGACACAAAGATCTGCAAACACCGGCTCCGATGTTTGAGGATTCTTAGGTTGTTATCGGAGCCGGAATCACAGTCGTTACTTTAATTGGAGTTTGTGTGTCCACAGATGTCTGGGAAGGGAGCAATTTATATTGGATCATAGCTGGGGGGGGTCAGGCTTGGGCCTGCTCTGTAAATATGACTTGTATTACTGGGGGGGTTTGGAAAACATTGTAACCAAGTTGAAGCAATGCCTGTCTGTGACAACACAATGGATTCTTTAGAGCCAGGGTCTCCAATGTTTCAGTACGAGGGCCACTGATCTGATAATTTACTAACATTATATCATTTAGAGCAACAGAGAAAAAAATGGCAGCAATACAAAGCAATGATATTCCAAATAAACTTGAGCCCATTAGAGTTCCCCTCATATAAGAGTCCCCATCAGTGTCCACCTTACATCAAAGTACCCATCAGTGTCCACCTTACATCAGAGTCACCATCAGTGTCCACCTTACATCAAAGTCCCCATCAGTGTCCACCTTACATCAAAGTCCCCATCAGTGTCCACCTTACATCAAAGTCCCCATCAGTGTCCACCTTACATCAAAGTCCCCATCAGTGTCCACCTTACATCAAAGTTCCCATCAGTGTCCACCTTACATCACAGCCTCCATCAGTGTCCACCTTACATCAAAGTCCCCATCAGTGTCCACCTTACATCAAAGTCCCCATCAGTGTCCACCTTACATCACAGCCTCCATCAGTGTCCACCTTACATCAAAGTTCCCATCAGTGTCCACCTTACATCACAGCCTCCATCAGTGTCCACCTTACATCAAAGTCCCCATCAGTGTCCACCTTACATCAAAGTCCCCATCAGTGTCCACCTTACATCTAAGTTCCCATCAGTGTCCTCCTTACATCAAAGTCCCCATCAGTGTCCACCTTACACCAAAGTCCCCATCAGTGTCCACCTTACATCAAAGTCCCCATCAGTGTCCACCTTACATGAAAGTCCCCATCAGTGTCCACCTTACATCAAAGTCCCCATCAGTGTCCACCTTACATCTAAGTTCCCATCAGTGTCCACCTTACACCAAAGTCCCCATCAGTGTCCACCTTACACCAAAGTCCCCATCAGTGTCCACCTTACATCAAAGTCCCCATCAGTGTCCACCTTACATCAAAGTCCCCATCAGTGTCCACCTTACATCAAAGTCCCCATCAGTGTCCACCTTACATCTAAGTTCCCATCAGTGTCCACCTTACATCAAAGTTCCCATCAGTGTCCACCTTACATCAAAGTCTCCATCAGTGTCCACCTTACATCAGAGTCCCCATCAGTGTCCACCTTTCATCAAAGTCCCCATCAGTGTCCACCTTACATGAAAGTCTCCATCAGTGTCAACCTTACTTTAAAGTCCCCATCAGTGTCCACCTTACATCAAAGTCCCCATCAGTGTCCACCTTACATCAGAGCCTCCATCAGTGTCCACCTTACATCAAAGTCCCCATCAGTGTCCACCTTACATCAAAGTCCCCATCAGTGTCCACCTTACATCAGAGTCCCCATCAGTGTCCACCTTACATCAAAGTCCCCATCGGTGTCCACCTTACATCAGAGTCCCCATCAGTGTCCACCTTACATCAAAGTCCCCATCGGTGTCCACCTTACATCAGTGTCCCTATCAGTGTCCACCTTACATCAGAGTCCCTATCAGTGTCCACCTTAGCCGAGTCCTGCTGTCTGTGTCAATGGATGCGCCCGCATGGGTGCCCCCCACTGAAAAGCAGCTCTCCGTGGGGACACCTGATGAAGAGGAGGGGCTAGGAGTGCCGCCGGGGCACCCCAGAAGAAGAGGATTGGGGCCGCTCTGTGCAAAACCCTTACACAGAGGAGGTAAGTATAACATGTTTGTTATTAAAAAAAAAAAACGAACCTGTACAATCACTCTGCAGTGCTCTTAATTGAGACAAGTGACCAGGGGTCTCAAACTGGTGGCCCTCCAGCTGTTGCGAAACTACAAGTCCCATGAGGCATTGCAAGGCTGACAGTTACAAGCATGGCTCCGACAGGCAGAGGCATGATGGGACTTGTAGTTTCGCAACAGCTGGAGGGCAGCCAGTTTGAGACCCCCCTGCTATAGAGGGATACACCTAAGGCCAGTCACTTTACTGGGTATATGGAAAAGTTTACAATCACTTTAAGTGAAACAAAGTCAATTTGTCCAATTGTTTTAATGTCTTCATACCATGTTTTGGCTTGCGGCCTCTCTGCAATCTCCTGCCTTTTTTCCCTTCCTCTTGTAAAAATCCATTCCCTCAGCACTAGTAAAAGCTCAGTAATCAGAGAGGGATCTCTACGCCAGACACACTCATCCAGGCTCTATTGGC
Organism: Lithobates sylvaticus; assembly: GCA_028564925.1. NCBI lineage: Eukaryota > Metazoa > Chordata > Amphibia > Anura > Ranidae > Lithobates > Lithobates sylvaticus. The sequence goes on along the minus strand of CM053032.1, from coordinate 16,020,416 downwards.
TCTCACCACTTCATGTACACATCAAAAGGCCCAGTGTGGAGCAGAGCAGCCTTTGATAAGCCGGTTTGGGTGGAATTATGCATTGTCTTACAGGATTTCTATATACAAAGCCCTCGGGGAAAAAAGGATAATAATTATGGCAAATTCACATGACGATTACAAAACTGTCCTGTTCACATTCTACGTGCCTCTTACTGAGTGATCTCTGATAAAGAGCCCCCCCATTAAAAGACCAACTCCAGCTGAACCCTAGAAATGGTGCCCCTCCACAGTGCAACGGTTAAATGATTGTTAAAGCTAAACTCCGGGATGATAAAATATTTCCTAAATCCATTCATCATGTGTCTTCTTCTTAAATCTCGGTGTGCTTTTGTGTATTTCTTCCAGATCTGTGCAGTAATCCAGTGTGAGACTTCCTGTAATAAAGACCGCTCACTGCTGCTCTCTCTCCTTGTGCAGGGGGACTGGTCTTGTCTCCGCCCCTCCTGTAGTTTTCTGCAGGCAGCCTGTAGAGGGTGGAGCCTGCTGGGCCCCTCCCACAGCTCTTCTCTCCCTCCCTGTGCAGGGGGACTGGTCTTGTCACCGCCCCTCCTGTAGTTTTTGTAGGCAGCCTGTAGTTGGTGGAGCCTGCTGGGCCCCTCCCACAGCTCTTCTCTCTCTCCTTGTGCAGGGGGACGGATCTTGTCTCCACTCCTCCTGTAGTTTTCTGCAGGCAGCCTCTAGAGGGTGGAGCCTGCTGGGCCCCTCCCACAGCTCTTCTCTCCCTGTGCAGGGTGACTGGTCTTGTCTCTGCCCCTTCCTGTCGTTTTCTGCAGGCAGCCTGTAGAGGGTGGAGCCTGCTGAGCCCCTCCTACAGCTCTTCTCTCTCTCCTTGTGCAGGGGGACTGATCTTATCTCCACCCCTCCTGTAGTTTTCTGCAGGCAGCCTGTAGAGGGTGGAGCCTGCTGGGCCCCTCCCACAGCTCTACTCTCTCTCCTTGTGCAGGGTGATTGGTCTAGTCTCCTCCCCATCCTGTCATTTTCTGCAGGCAGCCTGTAGTGGGTGGAGCCTGCTGGGGCCCTCCCAAAGCTCTTCTCTCTCTCCTTGTGCAGGGTGACTGATCTTGTCTCCTCCCCCTCCTGTAGTTTTCTGCAGGCAGCCTGTAGTGGGTGGGGCCTGCTGCTCTCTGCACAGGCTACATACATACACAGTGATGATGTCACTGCTACTTTTATGAGGTAATGTCTAGGTTTGCAAAAGGCATTTGGTGCACACAAAGCTGATTTATATTTTTTTGTTCGCTATTGAGGAATAAATTGAAATGAAAGTTTTTGTGTCCAGAGTTTAGCTTTAACCACTTCAGCCCCTTCCTGACCAGAGCACTTTTTGTGATATGGCACTGCGTCAATTTAATTGACAATTGCGCCGCTGCACCCAAACAAAATTGACATCCTTTTTTACCCACAAATAGAGCTTTCTTTTGGTGGTATTTGATCACCTCTGCGGTTTTTATTTTTAGCGCAATAAACAAAAAAAGAGTGACAATTCTTAAAAAAACACAATATTTTTTGGTAAAGTCACGGAGAGGGGAGGAGGAAATATTACAAGCTCAGTTTTAGAAAGATTGAGTTTGAGGAAGTGGAGTGACATCCATACTGATATGTCACTCGGTAAGTTTGTGATACGCATAGCTCCCAACTGTCCCTGATTTCGAGGAACTGTCCCTGATTTGGAGCAATGTCCCTCTGTGTCCCTCTTTCCTCCTCATTTTGGTCTGATCTATATAGATGTATATAAAATGCACTTTATCTATCAAAAAGTGTTTCCCAGTGCTAAACATTTCATATGATTTCTAAAATTGCTGCATTTGTAAATTCCAAAAGCCAATATAAAGGAATAGTAGTGGTAAAAAAAAGCACCTGTGGGTTTAACCAATCTTGTTTTTTTGTACAATTCTCCTTTAAGGGGGTGTGGCAATGGGGTGTGTCCTATGCCTGCATACTTTTGCCGATAGGTGTCCCTCATTCCCATCTCAAAAAGTTGGGAGGTATGAATAGGTGAGGAGATTGAGGGGGTAAGTTGAGGAGCGGAGAGATAGATCTGGGTGTCGTCGGTGTGGATATTTATTTATGGTGCAAAATTTGAGTAATAGGCTGGATGGATTGCCCCTAACAACAGTCAAATCTAATATAAACAGTAATTTCTATGATGGCTGCAGCTCCTCTAAACACAGAGGTTTGGATGGCTCCTTTACACTCAGATACTGAAAAAAATGAAAGACAGAGGGTGCAACTATCTAAGTGTAGATTTATTAAACTGTAGGATTAAAATAGCAAAATGCACTCACATGTGATTAGAAATAGCAAAATGCACTCACATGTGATTAGACATAGCAATATGCACTCACATGTGATTAGACATAGCAATATGCACTCACGTGTGATTAGACGTAGCAATATGCACTCACGTGTGATTAGACATAGCAATATGCACTCACATGTGATTAGACATAGCAATATGCACTCACATGTGATTAGACGTAGCAATATGCACTCACGTGTGATTAGACATAGCAATATGCACTCACATGTGATTAGACATAGCAATATGCACTCACATGTGATTAGACATAGCAATATGCACTCACGTGTGATTAGACATAGCAATATGCACTCACGTGTGATTAGACAAACGTAGGCACATCATCCTGCAAAAGTATAGATCACCGCTGAATAGTCCTGAGAGTATATGTAGAGTCTGCCAGGGAAGCAGCTGCGTGTTGTAGAGTGACGCCGGGAAGCGGTTGTGGATGTATGGATGCTAATGGAGCCAGCATGGAACACAAAACAAACCAGGAAGTTGGTGGTTCCGGGAAACTGTGATGGCGTCAGACGTAAAATATGGGCATAGCTACACGGTTCAGCGCCGAGAACGCCCCTTTCTCAAGCCTGATGATGGAGGGATGCCATAGAGATTTATAGGGGAGGGAATAAGAGGATACGTGAGGCGATTGAGGGGGTAAGTTGAGGAGCTAGGAAATAGATCTGGGTGTCGTCAGTGTGGATATTTATTTATGGTGCAAAAAAAATCACATGTGATTAGACTTAGCAATATGCACTCACATGTGATTAGACATAGCAATATGCACTCACATGTGATTAGACATAGCAATATGCACTCACATGTGATTAGACGTAGCAATATGCACTCACATGTGATTAGACAAAGGTAGGCACATCATCCTGCAAAAGTATAGATCACCGCTGAATAGTCCCGAGAGTATATGTAGAGTCTGGCAGGGAAGCAGCTGCGTGTTGTTGAGTGACGCCGGGAAGCGGTTGTGGATGTATGGATGCTAATGGAGCCAGCTTGGAACACAAAACAAACCAAGAATTTGGGTGGCGGTTTCGGGAAACCGTGATGGCGTCAGACGTAAAATATGGGCATAGCTACACGTTTCAGCGCCACAAACGCCCCTTTCTCAAGCCTGATGACGGAGGGATGCCATGGAGATTTATAGGGGAGGGAACATGGGTGGGCCAAATCATGAATATTTTAAAAAATATTATATATATTATATTATATTATATATATTCCTTCTATAGGGTAGGTAGTATAGGAATAAGAAGTGGGTTGGGGCATTTTTAAGCTTAATTAGGTCTAGCCTTGAACTCCACTTTAAATGCACATAGAATCTTCTGGTGAGATGGTTGTTCAAATGATTGGTCGGGGGTTCCTTTAAGAGATCAGCAGCACTGAGATGGCAAAAAAGGTTGAAAAAAAGCAGAAACAATATTTTATGAAGAAAATCGATGCTGTTTTTATGATACACGGTGCACAGAGCAAACCAAATGTCATTCAGTTCAGATACAGAATTATTTTAAAAGCGTTAATTGCATCTAATGTTTTCTGAAATGATTGCCTGCCTTCCAAATACTCTGGAGTTCAGCTTTAAACACAAACCCACGTTTTTCTCTTCAGTACTTTTCCTTTAGATCAGACTTCAGTCATTTAGAACGACAAATTAATACGTATTTGGAACCATTACGCCTCTCTTCACATGTACAATCCACATCAGACTAAAGGCAGTATTAGAGCCTCGCAGAGCAATGAGCAAAGTGAGCAGAGCTGGAAATGTTGCCGGATGGATGCTATATTTAACAAGATACACTTTCTTTCAGCACATTAGACACACACAATTGACTGTTCGCTATTTCTTCCGGAACATCCTACCCCCAGAAAGTGACTGCTAGAGATTATCTACAATCATGTGCAGCAAGAAAGTTTATTTATGGACTATCTATCTATCTATCTATCTATCTATCTATCTATCTATCTATCTATCTATCTTCCTCTATATCTGCATCTATCTACTTATCTATCCATCCCTCTCTTTATCTGTGTCTATCTATCTGCCTCTTTATCTATCTATCTCCATATCTATCTATCTATCTATCTAGCTATCTATCTATCTATCTCTTTTTGTCTATTTCTTTCTTTCTTTCTTTCCTTCCTTCGTTCTTATCTTCTTTCTATCTACCTCTATCTATCTATATAAATATCTATCTATCTATCTATCTATCTATCTATCTATCTATCTATCTATCTATCTATCTATCTATCTATCTATCTATCCCTCTCTTTATCTGCATCTATCTATCTGCCTATCTATCCATCTCCCTATCTATATATCTGTCTGTCTATCTATCTATCTATCTATCTATCTATCTATCTATCTATCTATCTATCTATCTATCTATCTATCTATCTATCTCTGTCTGTATATCTGTCTATTTCTTTCTTTCTTTCCTTCTTTCTTTCCTTCCATCTTATCTTCTATCTATCTAACTTCCTCTCTATCTGCATCTATCTACTTATCTATCCATATCATTGAGCAGTCATCCATATGACTGCTCAATGTCTCAGAAGTGATAGATGGGGGTCTGGCGGCGGTGTGATTTGGTGGATGTTAACAACCAGTGGTAACCACACCGCTACATATTTATCTATCTATCTACTTATCTATCTACATTTCTATCCATCCCTCTCTTTATCTGTGTCTATCTACCTATTTATCTATCCATCCATCCATCTCTGTCTGTATATCTGTCTATTTCTTTCTTTCTTTCTCTCTTTTCCTTCTTTCTCTTTTCCTTCTTTCCTTCCTTCTTTCCCTCTTTTCCTTCTTTCCCTCTTTTCCTTCTTTCCCTCTTTTCCTTCTTTCCCTTTTTTCCTTCTTTCCCTCTATCTATCTATTGTCGTTCACTATAGTACTGAACGAACAGTTTACAATATGAAGATATAATCACATCTAGTAGAGGATTTCAGTCAATGGGTTGGATGTTGCCCTCGGTTTAGATGTGTATTTATGTAGATCTAACCTTTTCACAGAAATATAAAGTGACAGTAAAACTTGACCTTATTTATCAGCTAATATACACAGAACAGGGCAAACACAGAATATACACAGAACTGGGCCCGGGGCAAATTTTTTGTATTATTATTATACAGGATTTATGCATTATAATGGAGTGTTCTCAGGTGAAGTATATTATACAACATAAACCGCCTCAGAATTAATGTTGAACATTTTTCGCTAATGCATACATAAATACATGAGTCTTAGTGCATCTTCTACAATCTTAGTGCTCACTCAGAATCAAGTTTCACGCACCAAACAGACATTTGATAGCCAGATTGAACTCAATAACAGTACATATAATTAGTCAGATCTCAGAAGTATAAGCAATACCTATCAAGGTGTCCCAATACTTTTGGTAGCATAGTGTATAATGACATAAAATAACCAAAAGACAAGTGCCTGACTCAAGTTATTACACCTTCAATATAAAAAGCCATCTATCTTTAAAAAAAGAGCAATAGATAAGCTTGTCTGCTCATTGATGAGATAACATAACTTTTGAACCTCTGAGAGACAATAGATTGTGATATTTGTTCACACACAACATATTCTGATCACACAACTGCACAAGAAGCCCTCGGACAGCATACAACAAAATAAGACAAAATCACAAAAAAGCTTTCACTTGTACCAATAATGCACATGGTTGACATATGGGTGCAATAAAAAAAATACAGTAATAAAATAGTCTCAACTTTACCATGTTAATAACTTGGGTTGCACCGATACTAGTATCGGTATCGGTGCCGATAACGAGTATTTGCACAAGAATCGATACTCGTGCAAATGCACCGATACCTGAAACCGATACTTTCAGACTCGGTTCTTTGAGCTGTCAGTGGGTCTCCCCTGTTGACAGCTGAAGTGTTAAAGAAGTCCGGTAATTTGAGCTGTCATAAAAAAAAAAGCAGCCGGCAACGTATATTAATTACATTGATCAGCCGCTGAAACATTAAATTAAAAAGAAACATTGTTTCTTTTTTTATCTTTCTGTTTCTTCACCTGCAGATCAAAGGGATCAACAAATTTTCCTCTAATGCCCCGTACACACGGTCGGAAATTCCGACGGAAAATGTCCGATCGGACCATGTTGTCGGAAAATCCGGCCGTGTGTGGGCTCCATCGGACTTTTTCCATCGGAATTTGAGATCCTGCTCCCAAATTTTCCGACAACAAAATCTGATCGGACTTCTTCCGATCGTGTGTCGAGAATTCCAACGGACAAAGTGCCACGCATTCTCAGATCAAATTACGAGACCAAAGCTATTGGCTACTAGACTCTACGTAGTTCCATCGTACGCAACGAACGTCACCACGTTCAGAATGATCGGATTTTCCCGTGTGTATGCAACACCAGTGTCGGACAAAATCCGTTGGAAAAATTCAGATGGATTTTGTGGTCGGAATTTCCGACCGTGTGTACGGGGCATAACCCCTTATAAACCCTTAATTTACTCTAATCAGCCTTAATTACCTCCCTATTCTCCTCCATTTAATTATTATTTTCCTGCTTTTTTTTTTGTTTGTTTTGCTTTGTTAGTGAATATTTTTACATATATATATATATATATATTAACATATATTTACACATTTCACATTGAAAAAGCACAAAAAAAAATAAAAAGATCTATTTATTTAATTTGTAAATAACTTTTCAATGCTTTGTACCATTGCTGACAGCTGAAGTGGCGGTAGGTATCGGTAATTGGTACCGGCAAGTACTAAAAAAAAAAAGTATCGGTACTCGTAAAAAAATGGTATCGGTGCATCCCTAATTAATAGCAAATGTATATATAAAAAAGGGGTCATTCTTAACTCTAAAAGATATACCGTATATACTCGAGTATAAGCCGAGTTTTTCAGCACATTTTTTTGTGCTGAAAGTGCCCCCCTCGGCTTATACTCGAGTCAAGCATTTTTCTGCAGCAGAAAATTATATTTTCCGACCCGAATTCGGTGGTGCTGGGAAACCCAAATTTGGTATGCCAACCCAGTGGACCTAGCACTACTACATATCCAAAGATGGAGTTCCTAGCACTAAGTGGCCCCAAGATACGGGGCCCCAAAGTTGGTTGGAAAATGTCATTCTCTGCTGCAGAAAAGTGCTTGACATTTTCCGACCCGACTTTGGGGCCCCATATCTCGGGGTCACTTGGTGCTAGGAACCCCAAATTTGGTATTCAAACCCAGTGGAACTAACACTGCAACATATCCAGATGGGGTTCCTAGCACCAAGTGACCCCGAGATAAAGGGCCCCAAAATCGGTCAACTGTGTCCATCTGCAGCAATGTCATTTCGGGACCCTTTGGGTCCAGAGACCCCAAATTTTGGCTGCAGATAGGGGGCATTTAGGAACCCTTAACTACCAAGTTTGAAGTTTGGGGGACCTATGGCTGCAAATGGGCACAGTGAGGCTGCAAATGGGCATTGTTGACCCTCTTTTCCACTTACAGTAGCTGCGCATTTCTCACCCTAGGCTTATACTCGAATCAATACGTTTTCCCAGTTGTTTGTGGTAAAATTAGGTGCCTCGGCTTATATTCGAGTCGGCTTATACTCGAGTATATACAGTAATAAAAAAAAAAAGGTGAGGTTTGAAATGACTTCTTTTGCATACATGAATTTTGTATTACAATACAAAAGTTGAGATTATTTTATTATTGTACTTTTAGTGCACCTTTTATTTGACCAGATCATTGCTGTCAATCAGACTCAATCTGTCACTGAGTGGCCCATTGACTTTATTAGGTATTGGTTTGCAGACTTGAGTGCCTATTTATATGTACTTATTATACCTAAAAGCTTTCAACTTACTGACATCTAAAGGCTATTTAATGGTATAAGTGCTGCCTACAAGTAAAAATGGGTATTATATATAAATGTGATTTATTTATTTTTTTTATATTATGATCATTGTTCTTGCCTCGTGACACTGTCACACATGTGCCTTGTGTTTCCGTTTTTGCATTTCATCATTTAAAGTGACCCTGTCATTGGCTGATGGAGGTGAGACTAGAATGACCTTGTGATTGGCAGGTGGTGAGGAACCTGTCACATCCAGTAAAAGAAGAAGGATTACTTTCCTTTCCCAGCAGCATGTGAGTTAAAATGCTGCCGCTTTGCTTCTCCTTGGCTGCTACGGGTATGTGACTTTTTGGAGGGTGGGGGGTGCGGAATGTTAAATGCCCGATATCTCCGCCACACACTGTGGTTTCTGCTGCCGGCTCGTATATCCTGTGGCAATGTGAGCATCAGTAGGAGCAGGGCAGGGACAAGGGGTGGGCAAGAGGTACAGCCGCCTTGGGCACTGTGGTATCATGTGAGTGGGGGGGGGGGACACCATAAGAAAAATAGGGGGGATTTGTATTGGAAGGGGGAATTTGGTGGGGTGGCAGGGGGTAAGTATTGCTCTAGGAGGGGTGATTTGGAAGGGGGAGTGCTAAGAGTGGTGATTTAGGGGATTTGTGTTGGAAGGGAGGATAGGTGGAGAAGATTTGTGCTAGGAGGAATGGGCAAGAGGGACAGCCGCCCTGGGCACTGTGGTATCATGTGAGGTGGAGGGACACCATAAGAAAATTATGGAGGGATTTGTGTTGGAAGGGGGAATTTGGGGGGTGGCAGGGGGTAAGTAATGCTCTAGGAGGGGGGATTTGAAAGGGGGAGTGCTAAGAGTGGTGATTTAGAGGATTTGTGTTGGAAGGGAGGATAGGGGGAGAAGATTTGTGCTAGGAGGAATGGGCAAGAGAGATGGCCACCTTGGGCACTGTGGTATCATGTGAGGTGGGGGGGACACCATAAGAAAAATAGGGGGGAATTTGTGTTGGAAGGGGGGATTTGGGGGGTGGCAGGGGGTAAGTATTGCTCTAGGAGGGAGGATTTGGAAGGGGGAGTGCTAAGAGTGATGATTTAGGGGATTTGTGTTGGAAGGGAGGATGGGGTAGAAAAAGATTTGTGCTAGGAGGGGTGGGCAAGAGAGACGGCCGCCCTGGGCACTTTGGTATCATGTGAGGTGGGAGGGAAACCATAAGAAAATTGGGGGGGGGTTGTGTTGGAAGGGGGAATTGGGGGGGGGGGGGTGGCAGGGAGTAAGTATTGATCTAGGAGGGGGGATTTGGAAGGGGGAGTGCTAAGAGTGGTGATTTAGGGGGATTTGTGTTGGAAGGGAGGATGGGGGAGAAGAAGATTTGTGCTAGGATGGGGGATTTGGGAGGAATTTGTGCTGGGAGGGGGTATTTGAAGTGGGGAGGGGGGAGATGTGTACTAGGAGGGGACATTTTAGGGGTAGAGAATTTGAACTAGGAGATTTCCTTTTTTTTATACAATTTTCTTGTACAATTTTTCTTTAGATTTACCAAAAACATATAAGATGAGGTCAAACCTAAACAATTTCAATTTGTATGCAATGAGGCAGGCCCTTGCACTACATAGTTAAAGGTAGATCTAAAGAAAATTGAATAAGAAAATTGTATCATGTATGGCCAGCCTTAGTTGTAGCTGATTATCAGCAGCCATTTCTTATCCACAGCCATTCAAAAACAAGAAATGTACACAGCTTCAGAAAGCACACACTGCACAGCATAGAGCAGGGACCCCAGTGTAATCTGAGACCTGAGTGAAGGGAAGAACCCCCCCCCCCCATGTGTCATAAGGAAAAATGCACAGCTGCTGCTGTCAATCATCTGGAAGGTGGCAGGGCCATCTCCAGGGATTGTTTGTCTTTCGGCATAAACTGTCAGAAGTGACTAATGTAGAGAACAGAGGAATAAGTGCTTTGGATTGAGGAAACAAACACACTATAGAAGGATATGCCTTGTTCATTTTTCATTTCAGAAGTTTAAAGCACTTTCACCTTACCCTTTTACAAGGTTATGCTAGTCTCACTTTGACCAACGTGCGACAAGGTCACTTTAAACCAGGGGTCTCCAAACTTTTCACTTCGGGGGCCACATTGTGCATTTTTCACATATTCGCGGGCCGAAAAAATAAATTTTTTTTTTTAATGAATCGGCAGTAGAATAAAATAGAATTTGACAGGCTGCCGGCAGTAGAGCTTGATGGCGCACCTAAACGATGTAACCTCATGCACTGGGGCTAAAATTCCAGTGTTCACAGGGTCTTGCATCTGTGTTACTGTCAACACACACACGCCTCCATACATTTGTATCCTCATCAGAGCCCCCTCTGCATATTTGTGTCCCCCTTAGAGCCCCCCCGAATATTTGTGCCTGAATAAGAACCCCTGCATATTTGTATTCCCATCAGAGCCCCCTGACACGTTTGTGTCCCCATCAGAGCCCCCTTCCATATTTGTGTCCCCATCAGAGCCCCCTTCCATATTTGTGTCCCCATCAGAGCCCCCTTCCATATTTGTGTCCCCATCAGAGCCCCCTTCCATATTTGTGTCCCCATCAGAGCCCCCTTCCATATTTGTGTCCCCATCAGAGCCCCCTTCCATATTTGTGTCCCCATCAGAGCCCCCTTCCATATTTGTGTCCCCATCAGAGCCCCCTTACATATTTGTGTCCCCATCAGAGCCCCCCTTCCATATTTGTGTCCCCATCAGAGACCCCTGCACAATTATGTCCCCCTTAGTGCCCCCCTTCCACATTTATGCCCCCCATCACAGCCCCCTGCACAATTGTGTCCCCCTTAGAGCCCCCTTCCACATTTATGCCCCAACCAGAGACCCCAGCACATTTGTGTCCCCCTTAGAGCCCCCTTCCACATTTATGCCCCAATCAGAGACCCCAGCACAATTGTGTCCCCCTTAGAGCCCCCTGCAAAACTGTGTCCCCCTTAGAGCTCCCCTTTCACTTTTGTGTCTCTCAAACTAGCCCCCGCCGCACATTTGTGTCCCCATCACCTCCAACAGTCACATCTGTGTCCCTCTTACATCTGTGTCCGGCTTCAGCGCTGTTCTGCTGCACCTCCCGACTCCCGCCCGGCTGTTACACAGGCACGTTGTAGCCAAAAGCACAGCCGTAAAGGACACTGATGCTAACAGAGGGGCGGGACCCGGGAGGCGCAGTAGGTCCTATCAACAACTAGTGAGGCGCCGGGTTGGACATGCTCCGTCGGGCTGCGGGACCTGTGCTGCATACTATCAGGGCTAGGGGTGCAACGGATCAAAAAACTCACGGATCGGATCGATCCTCGGATCAGGAGTCACGGATCGGATCATTTTTCGGATCAGCAAATAATTGAATTTGCAAAAACCTGTGAAAATTCCGCCACCATATAGTCCCCACTGTAATATCCACGTCATCTCCCCCACTGTAATATCCACGTCATCTCCCCCACTGTAATATCCACGTCATCTCCCCCACTGTAATATCCACGTCATCTCCCCCACTGTAATATCCACGTCATCTCCCCCACTGTAATATCCACGTCATCTCCCCCACTGTAATATCCACGTCATCTCCCCCACTGTAATATCCACGTCATCTCCCCCACTGTAATATCCACATCCTCTCCCCACTGTAGTATTGGCTGGGTATCGCAGAGTATTGGCTGGGTATCGCAGAGTATTGGCTGGGTATCGCAGGGTTAATGCAGAGTATCGCAGAGTATTGGCTGGGTATCGCAGAGTATATGCAGGGTTAATGCAGAGTATCGCAGAGTATTGGCTGGGTAATGCAGAGTATCGCAGAGTATATGCAGGGTTAATGCAGAGTATCGCAGAGTATTGGCTGGGTAATGCAGAGTATATGCAGGGTTAATGCAGAGTATCGCAGAGTATTGGCTGGGTAATGCAGAGTATCGCAGAGTATTGGCTGGGTAATGCAGAGTATCGCAGAGTATTGGCTGGGTAATGCAGAGTATATGCAGGGTTAATGCAGAGTATCGCAGAGTATTGGCTGGGTAATGCAGAGTATCGCAGAGTATTGGCTGGGTAATGCAGAGTATCGCAGAGTATTGGCTGGGTAATGCAGAGTATTGGCTGGGTAATGCAGAGTATCGCAGAGTATTGGCTGGGTAATGCAGAGTATATGCAGGGTTAATGCAGAGTATCGCAGAGTATATGCAGGGTTAATGCAGAGTATATGCAGGGTTAATGCAGAGTATATGCAGGGTTAATGCAGAGTATATGCAGGGTTAATGCAGAGTATATGCAGGGTTAATGCAGAGTATATGCAGGGTTAATGCAGTATATTGGCTGGGTAATGCAGGGTATGTTTACAAGTGATCGCTCCGTCAAATTTGACGGAGCGATCACATTGTAAACAGTGGCCGGGTGTACCAAGATGGCCGCCGCTCCGGAGCTAGGCCGAAGCCGCGGCCTTTCCTAAGGCCGCCGGGTGTACAAAGATGGCCGCCGCCGCTCCGGAGCTAGGCCGAAGCCGCGGCCTTTCCTAAGGCCGAGGCCGCGGAGCGCTCCGCGGATCGCGGGGTGTGCCGATCCGAACGGGGTGGCCCGTTCGGATCACGGATCGGCGACTCAACCTGCGGGCCGGGAAAAACGTCCCAGCGGGCCGGATGTGGCCCGCGGGCCGTACTTTGGAGACCCCTGCTTTAAACAAAAGCCAATATTCAATTGAATAAATAAAATAATTAATTATATATATAAAATATATATATATATATAAATATATATATATATATATATGTGCAGGCATATATAATACGCATTAGAATTGGTTAGGAAAATATACATGTTCTGCCTTATCATGTAGCATGCTGTTCAACCCAGTAAAAAGATAACATTGAGATTTAAATGAAAACATTATTTTACATGATTTGACCATCAATTGATTTAAATAATAGCAAAAAAACAGCCATTTTAGAATTACAGGTAAAACCTTGGTTTGTGAGCATAATTAGTTCCAGAAACATGCTTATAATCCAAAACACTTGAATATCAAAGCGAATTTCCCCATAAGAAATAATGGAAACTCAGATGATTCGTTCCACAACCATTTATTCATAAATCCTTCAGTTTATAGTCCATATAAAAAGATTATAGCAATGTGATTGGTTGTGTAACCATAAAATGTCCATCCACAAATGGAAGCCTCCACAAGGAGATTAGAAGCGAAATCCAGCAGGAGCTCCAGAGTATCAGAGAAGAGAGGCGCCTCTAAGTGTAGCAATATGTTGCTAAATGTTGTACCTTCAATAAATGTAACCATATTGCTACACTTAGAGGCGCCTCTCTTCTCTTTTATACTCAGTTGTGACATGGCGCTACTTGTATATCAAGACATCGCTTGTATATCAAGTCAACATTTATTTAAAAATGTTGCTCGTCTTGCAAAACGCTCTCAAACCAAGGCTTTACTGTAGATGGTAAGACTTATATTTTATATCCACAAGACTCAGAGGCACCAGAGGAGCAATGGACAAAATGTAACACATTTATCTCATTCATCATGCTTCTCTAAACTGTGAAAACTGTATTTTTATTGGCTTAGAATTAGAGGCGTTAGATAAAAGACAGAAAATATTTTAAAAATATTTTGACACTAAGAAAAAAAAAAAATAATCTAGTGGCCATTTTCCTGATTGGGGACGATCATAGAAAGTAAACCTATTACACAAATTACAGGGATAAATTGTGATAATTAGAGGGTGTGGAAACGCCCCCTAATAATTAGGGCGTGAGTGAACAAACCTAAAAAATTAGGAGTTTGTCTTACAAAGTCCACAAAATTCTCAAATTTTTCATTTTTTTTCATGCACATTAAAGCGGAAGTAAACCCTCCTATCGTTTTCAGCCAAGGAAGCGGCCATCTTTGCCTCTGTTTAATCTTCAACTGCCACAGTGCTGCACATGTGATCTGTTATGACACCAGCCATTGGATGGTTTGACTGTTTGGTTGAGAGCACAGCCAATGTGCAGTTAGCACTCCCGGCATGCCTTTTTTTTTTAGACTGTTAAATCGATGGGTTTACTTCCGCTTTAATGTTTTTTTATTTTTTTTGGGGTGGAACTCCACTTTAAGGTTCACTTATGTTCACTTATGTTCGATTGTGATCTGAAGGTACTCTAGGGGGCGCTATTCTTGCAAGGCTGAAAATGAAACCTTGACATTATTTCTAGGAGCACAACCTACAATGCCCAGTGATTCAGGTTTATCAGTCTAGTCTAGTGAAGTCTAGTTATACAAAAAAATTTGCTGGACGAATGTCACAAGCATTTGCCCAGTCATTATGAATTCTGACCAAACATCTCCATCTAGTGGCCATAATGTACTATGTTTCCTGAAATACCTCAATGAGCAAAAATACCTCATTATGGCAATCATAGGAAATCAACCTATTAAGGGTTATCATTTATTATAAAAGTTAGGTACTAAGGTGATATTTGCTATTATTGTCAACTCTATCTAGAGGCCGTAATGCAGTATTTTTCTTTAATGTCTCGATCAGAAAAAATACTGCATTATGGCCACTGGATGGAGCTGACAAGCATAGGAAACCAATGTACAGGGGGTCCCCGAGTTACGAACCTCCGACTTGCGAACAACACCTACTTACGAACGGCCGACGGCGCCGGTGGGCACATCGGAAAAAGACGTTGGAAAACAGCGGAAAACATCGGAAAACAGTGGCAAACATTGGAAAACACAGTTCTGCGCATGCGCATCCGAATTACGAACAAAATCGACTTAAGAACAAACAGGCAGTCCCTAACCTGTTCGTAACTCGGGGACCCCCTGTATTACAGCGGATCTCCAGCCATAAATCAAAAGTTTCTCCTGTCCACCCCTTCCCTGCCCTGCTACCCGTGTAACGTTTTTTTTTTTTTCTTGTTTACCCTTTTTTTTTTTTTGGAAAAGGGGTTTGGTCCCGCCCCCGTCATTCACCAAAGTGCACGGTCTGCCTGTAAATCCACCCCAGACTGTTCTTGCAAGTGCAGTTGCTCCAGAGCGTAGTAAATGAAGGGAAGCTCTGCTGACTTCCATCATCCAATTGTGCCAACAAAAGTGCTTTTGTTAAAATTTTCTTGCATGTGATTGGGAATTTTCTGCAAAGTGAAGCTTCATTTCATTTTATAGGCGTGCGCACAGAGTGTGCCGGGTGTGCCTGGGCACACTCTAATCCCCCTGTTTGCATTAGCATTATTGCTCTGTGTGCCAGTGGGGAGATAGGAAAGATCTCCCACTGAGCAACTCTGCCTAAAGGAGAAGTGTGGAAGCATTTCTCTCTCACTCTGAATCTACAGGCAGGGAGATCATGCCACAAGGAAGACTGTATATATATATACACACACGGATGTGTGTTTGAGCTTTGGTGTGCACACCCTAATGCAGTGATGGCGAACCTTGGCACCCCAGATCTACATTTCCCATGATCAGTGGCGTCGCTAGGGGGTCTCTGCAGGGGTCCCCAAGGGGAGGGGAGGTTCTCTGGGACCCTGATTTTAAGGGGGAGGGCTCTCTGGGGACCCTGATGTAAAGGGGGCTCTCTGGGGACCCTGATGTAAGGGGGGCTCTCTGGGGACCCTGATGTAAGGGGGGCTCTCTGGGGACCCTGATGTACGGGGGGCTCTGATGGGGACCCTGATGTAAGGGGGGCTCTCTGGGGACCCTGATGTAAGGGGGGGCTCTCTGGGGACCCTGTTGTAAGGTGGGGCTCTCTGGGGACCCTGTTGTAAGGGGTGATCTCTGGGGACCCTGATGTAAGGGGGGGGCTCTCTGGGGACCCTGATGTAAGGGGGGCTCTCTGGGGACCCTGATGTAAAGGGGGGCTCTCTGGGGACCCTGATGTAAGGGGGGGCTCTTTGGGACCCTGATGTAAGGGGGGCTCTCTGGGGACCCTGATGTAAGGGGGGCTCTCTGGGGACCCTGTTGTAAGGGGGGGCTCTCTTGGGACCCTGATGTAAGGGAGGCTCTCTGGGGACCCTGATGTAAGGGGAGGGGGATCTCTGGGGACCCTGATGTAAGTGGGGGGCTCTCTGGAGATATATACACACACACACACATATATTAACTGTATATACATGTGTATGCCCACCGAAGCGTATGACTTACTTTGTTATGCTGCTAAGGGCTCTAGCCCCAGATCTTTTGTAGACTTAGCAACGCCCCTGCCCATGATGCTCAACTACACTGCAGAGTGCATGAGCATCATGGGAAATGTAGTTCCAAAACATCTGGGGTGCCAAGGTTCGCCATCACTGCCCTAATGCAATACACTGCAAACATATAGTTACATAGTTAGTCAGGTTGAAAAAAGACACAAGTCCATCTAGTTCAACCATAAAAATAAAACACCAGTGTTTAATTTACTAAGCTCTGGAGCAACGACACTTGCAAAAGTGCACAGTCGATTTGATTTTAGTAAACCCACCCCTCTATTTGCCCTCAGTAAATCAACCCCAAAGTCTTATATTATGTTTTTTTTAGAATCAGCCACAGGCTGAGTAGAAAAGCCTATCCTCGACCAGCATGCTGCACAGAAGGACCCTTGTTCTCTGTGTGGAAGCAGTGGTCTCTCTGCAGAGGTGTACCAAGCCCCTTGTTCAGTGAAAGCTAGAGCTTTCCAGTCAGCAGAGAGCATGAGATTGTGCTGATTGCAGCGCTATAGGGGTCGATTTACTAAAGACAAATAGACTGTGCACTTTGCAAAGTGCAGTTACTCCAGAGCTTCGTAAATGAGGCGAGGCTTCACTTTGCAAAGAATACCCAATCACCAGCAAGAAAAAAAAAAAAAAAAAGTATTTTTGCTGGGATGATGGAAGTCAGCAAAACTTTCCCTCATTTACTAAGTTCTGGAGCAAATGCCCTTGCAGAGTACAACTGCTTTTCGGAGCATGCAACTGCACTTACAAAGTGCACAGTCTATTTGCCTTTTATAATTTACCCTCAATATAGGAAAAGCTCTGCTGACTTCCATCATCCAAGCAAGCAAAGCAGCAAGCATTCATGTGATCGGATATTCTTTGCCAAGTGAAGCTTCATCCCATTTACTAAGCTCTGCACTGTGTTCATTCAGGAAAGGAAGGGACCAGTTAATGACGTATTTACCTGCCCCTTCCCCAGCTCTCCATCCTGAACCCCCCCCCCCCCGTGTGCCCACAGCAGCTGCCAGATGGAGAGAAGAGGAAGGAAGCCGGAGGTGCTGCGAGGGAAAGGGCACACAGGGGGAGTACAGACAGCAACTAGAATGGACGCATGTGCTAGAGCCAATCCCCCTGCAGTGCAGCCGGACGGATAAAGGAGAAGAGGATAGAGGAGAAGCTGGAAGCACTGCAGGGGGAGGCATAAGAGGATTGGTGTTTGCAATAAGACACTACAGCTGGCCCTCCTGTTCAGCAGGTGCCTGGGCCCCCTTTCTGAACTAATGGGGTCCGGGCCCCCCCCCTTCTGAACTAATGGGACCCAGTCCCCCTTCTGAACTAATGGGGCCCGGGCCCCCCCTTCTGAACTAATGGGGTCCAGGTCCCCCTTCTGAACTAATGGGGCCCGGGCCCCCCCTTCCGAACTAATGGAACCCGGTCCCCCTTCTGAACTAATGGGGCCCGGGCCCCCCCTTCTGAACTAATGGGGCCCAGGTCCCCCTTCTGAACTAATGGGGCCCGGGCCCCCCCTTCTGAACTAATGGGGCCCAGGTCCCCCTTCTGAACTAATGGGGCCCGGGCCCCCCCTTCTGAACTAATGGGGCCCGGGTGCCACTTCTGAACTAATGGGGCCCGGGCCCCCCCCCTTCTGAACTAATGGGGCCCAGGCCCCCCTTCTGACCTAATGGGGCCCAGGTCCCCCTTCTGAACTAATGGGGCCCGGGTCCCCCTTCTGAACTAGTGGGGCCCGGGTGCCACTTCTGAACTAGTGGGGCCCGGGTGCCACTTCTGAACTAATGGGGCCTGTGCCCCCCTTCTGAACTAATGGGGCCTGGGCCCAGTACAGGAGGGCTTTCTGTACTGCCTAAAGCTCTGGAGCAGCCTTTCTCAACCATTTTACCCCAGGGGAACCCTTAAAGTAATTTCCAGGTCTCTGAGAACCCCTGATAAAACCCATTAATTGGGGGTCAGTGGGAACAATGCCCCTTACTCTTTGGTGGTCAGTGAGATGAATGCCCTTTTTTACAGTGGTGGTAAGAATGGACCCTTTACAGAGAGCTATAAATATCATTGGTGTCATACCACTGGCTCTTCCAAGTGGCATTGGCTCAAAACTATGTAGGCACCATCAAATAGGTGGTAAATCAGCCACAGCTCAAGGAACCCCTAGCCACCTCTGGAGGAACCCTAGGGTTCCACGGAACCCTGGTTGAGGATGGCTGCTCTGGAAAAACTGCACTTGCAGAGTGTACAGTACTACAGTATTTGCCTTTAGTAAATCAGCCCCATAATGTGACTCAGCAAGGGGGTATTTCAAACCTCTACAGAGGGGCCACTGTTTCCACACAGAAGGCAAGGGTCATTTTCTTTTTGCAGCATGCTAGCAGGGGAAAGGCTTTGTTGCTTACTTAAGCCCCATACACACGGTCGGATTTTCCGATGGATTCTGTCCTATCAGACAATGTTGTCGGAAATTCCGACCGTGTGTAGGCACCATCGGACAGTTTCCATCGGATTGTCTGACGGACAAAGTCCTATCTCCTGCTGGATAGATTTTTTGACAACAAAGTCCTATCACACCAAATCCGATCGTGTGTAGCGAATTCCGACGGACAAAGTGCTACGCATGCTCAGATCACATTACAAGACCAAAGCTATTGGCTACTAGCCTCTACGTAGTCCCGTCGTAGGCAACAAACGTCACCACGTTCAGAATGATCGGATTTTCCGTCAACTTTGTCCGACCGTGTGTACGCAAAACCAACATCGGACAAAGTACGACGGACATGATCTGACGGACCTGGTCCTCGGATAATCCGCGCGCGTGTATGGGGCTTTATAGGGCATAATGATTTCCCTTTGGGATTCATAAAGTATTCTAAATCTGAATTACTATGGGAGACAAGTTTTAATGCCGCGTACACACAAGCGGAATTTCCGTCAGAAAAATAATGGATGTTTTTTTCGACGGAATTCCGCTCAAACCTGGCTTGCATACACACAGTCACACAAAAGTTCGCTGAACTTTCGACCGTCAAGAACGCGGTGACATACAACACTATGACGAGCCGAGAAAATTAAGTTTAATGCTTCCGAGCATGCGTCAAATTGTTTACAAGCATGCGTAGGAACTTTCCGCGTTGGAATTGGTACAGAGGATCAGAATTTCCAATCGGAACTTTTTCCGACCGAAAAAATTGAGAACCTGCTCTCAATCTTTTGCTGGCTGCAGCAAAAGTTCAGATGGAGCATACACACGGTCGCATTTTCCGACCAAAAGCTCTCACCGGTCTTTTGCTGTCCGAATTTCCGATCGTATGTACGCGGCATAAGACTCCCCCCCCCCCCTTTTTTTTGTTTTTTCATGCATTTTTAAAGCATTTAGTTGATTTAAACTGAAAGTTTAATTGGGCTTTAAATAAATAAATAACAAAACTAAATGAGGAGCACAGCACAGAAAAATACTGAGCTATGGTTGAAAATAGGCGAATTGTAATCAGACGATCGTAATTTAAAAACACGCTGATCTGACACCTCCCTGTCTGCCATAAAGGTGTACCTATGCATTTTGTGTGTTACATTTTTATTTAATTTTTTTCTGTCATCTACATCTGTGTGTTGTCTTCCTGCCCTTCTTTTAATTGAACAAAGAAAAAAACAATTCTCTAGGGTGTATGGCACCCCAGGATAATATAAACGCTCGATCTGTCTGGTTTAGTGCCATTGTTTGGAAGAACGAATCCAGCAAGGGATCTTTGAAGAATGACAAGAAATGTATCCTCTGTCTGTTGTTACCTTTACTACACTTTGTGCACAATCATTGCTCTTTCCTTTATTAAATAAGCCCCAATGTCCCCCTTTTTTTTTTTGCTTAGTTCTTTGTCTTTATGATTTGTGTATGTTTTGTACCACCTCGCAATGCTTCTACGTTCCCCCCCGAAACACACACACTTCCTCCGCTCATTGGATTCCATCTAGGGAATTCCCATTCTACACCAGCCCTTTGTAGTAAAACGGCAGAGAACGCTGTAGTATGAGCAAAAGAAAAAGCTTCGTTCCTACCTGCATCCTCCATCCTGCGGAGGCAAAGCATCAGATTCCTCCACCAGCTTGGCATCGCTGCTGCCGGGAGGGAGAGCCAGCACTGAGCCGTGATGGTATTCAGTTGGAACAGGGCAGAGCGGCAAAAGGAAGAGAGATGGTGCTATGCTGTCACAGTGCAGCCCATCGCTTGCCTACGTTGCACGGGGGAGCCCAGTGTGTCTGCTGCACAGCGCAGGGGGGCTCATCACCTCTGAATGCAAGCTCCTGCGTGCAGCCTCTCCTCATGTTCCCCCCTGCAGTGACGGAGCACAGAGGGGAGCACACAGATGGCTCTGCTCAGGCCTGCATGCAGGGTGACTTAATGCTGCATGACGGATCACCATTTATATGTTCTGAAAGAGAGAGGGAGAGAAAAAAAAAAAAAAGAACACATTAACCATTTTGCTGCTCAAAGGATATTGGCAACAAAAAAAGAGATAATCGCTGTGTGCTGAACTATTATAGGATTTTTGACATTTTAACATCCACATCGAATGCTGCCTGTGATGATCGGGTATTTATTAAACAACTAATACAAGTGCAAATAAAAGAATTTGAACCAGATGTAGAACTCACAGCCCTGACGCAGGTTTTAAAAGTAAACATTGCACTGGGGTAATTCTAACATCCCAAAATGACATTGTACCTGACAAGCATGTTGGTAATGGGCTGTGCTGCTGTGATCCCTGGCTTGCCCAGATTCCTGATGCTACACTGTGCTGCTGTGAGCTCCTGTCTATACATATTACTGAGACCATACTGTGCTGCTGTGAGCGCCTGTCTATACATACTATTGAGACCAGACTGTGCGGCTGCGAGTGCCTGTCTATACATACTATTGAGACCATACTGTGCTGCTGTGAGCGCCTGTCTATACATACTATTGAGACCATACTGTGCTGCTGTGAGCTCCTGTCTATACATATTACTGAGACCATACAGTACTGCTGTGAGCTCCTGTCTATACATACTACTGACACCATGCTGTGCTGCTGTGAGCACCTGTCTATACATACTATTGAGACCATACTGTGCTGCTGCGAGTGCCTGTCTATACATACTATTGAGACCATACTGTGCTGCTGTGAGTGCCTGTCTATACATACTATTGAGACCATACTGTGCTGCTGTGAGCGCCTGTCTATACATACTATTGAGACCATACTGTGCTGCTGAGAGCTCCTGTCTATACATATTACTGAGACCATGCTGTGCTGCTGCGAGTGCCTGTCTATACATACTACTGAGACCATACAGTGCTGCTGTGAGTGCCTGTCTATACATACTATTGAGACCATAGTGTGCTGCTGCGAGTGCCTGTCTATACATATTACTGAGACCATACACTGCTGCTGTGAGCTCCTGTCTATACATACTATTGAGACCATACTGTGCTGCTGTGAGCTCCTGTCTATACATACTATTGAGACCATACTGTGCTGCTGTGAGCTCCTGTCTATACATATTACTGAGACCATACAGTGCTGCTGTGAGCTCCTGTCTATACATACTATTGAGACCATACTGTGCTGCTGTGAGCGCCTGTCTATACATACTATTGAGACCATACTGTGCTGCTGAGCGTGCCTGTCTATAGATACTATTGAGACCATACTGTGCTGCTGCGAGTGCCTGTCTATACATACTATTGAGACCATACTGTGCTGCTGCGAGTGCCTGTCTATACATACTATTGAGACCATACTGTGCTGCTGTGAGTGCCTGTCTATACATACTATCAAGACCATACTGTGCTGCTGTGAGTGCCTGTCTATACATACTATTGAGACCATACTGTGCTGCTGTGAGCTCCTGTCTATACATACTATTGAGACCATACAGTGCTGCTGTGAGCGCCTGTCTATACATACTATTGAGACCATACTGTGCTGCTGCGAGTGCCTGTCTATACATACTATTGAGACCATACTGTGCTGCTGCGAGTGCCTGTCTATACATACTATTGAGACCATACTGTGCTGCTGCGATTGCCTGTCTATACATACTATTGAGACCATACTGTGCTGCTGTGAGTGCCTGTCTATACATACTACTGACACCATACACTGCTGCTGTGAGCACCTGTCTATACATACTACTGACACCATACTGTGCTGCTGTGAGCTCCTGTCTATACATATTACTGAGACCATACAGTGCTGCTGTGAGCTCCTGTCTATACATACTATTGAGACCATACTGTGCTGCTGTGAGCTCCTGTCTATACATACTATTGAGACTATACTGTGCTGCTGAGAGCTCCTGTCTATACATATTACTAAGACCATACTGTGCTGCTGCGAGTGCCTGTCTATACATACTATTGAGACCATACTGTGCTGCTGAGAGCTC
Organism: Lithobates sylvaticus; assembly: GCA_028564925.1. NCBI lineage: Eukaryota > Metazoa > Chordata > Amphibia > Anura > Ranidae > Lithobates > Lithobates sylvaticus. The sequence goes on along the minus strand of CM053032.1, from coordinate 15,997,573 downwards.
CTGTCTACACATACTACTGACACCATAATGTGCTGCTGTGAGCTCCTGTCTACACATACTACTGACACCATACACTTCTGCTGTGAGCTCCTGTCTATACATACTACTGACACCATACTGTGCTGCTGTGAGCGCCTGTCTATACATACTATTGAGACCATACTGTGCTGCTGTGAGCTCCTGTCTATACATACTACTGACACCATACTGTGCTGCTGTGAGCACCTGTCTATACATACTATTGAGACCATACTGTGCTGCTGCGAGTGCCTGTCTACACATACTATTGAGACCATACTGTGCTGCTGAGAGCTCCTGTCTATACATATTACTGAGACCATACTCCTCTGAGCAGCTGCCTGTCCAGAACCCTGACATCACATCAAGCTCCTCTTAGCTGCTGCCCTTTCAGTCCACCTGCTCTCACCTATCCGTCATAATGCATGTGCCTCCACTGTGGGGACACTTATAAATTACTGTTAGGTACCACAGATACCAGGGTGCCTTGACAAGGCTCTATGGCTTACACATGCATTTGCAAATGTGTGCAGACTAAACCCCTGCTTTTAACGCATACTGTTAGACAGGTTATTTGGTTGTCTGTGGGCTGGTGGTAAGTTAAGCTTGGTTTTTCCCTTGGATTTATCATTGGCCTTGTTTGTATCCTCTGAGCTGCTGCCTGTTCAGAACCCTGACATCACATCAAGTTCCTCTGAGCTGCTGCCTGTCCAGAACCCTGACATCACATCAAGCTCCTCTGAGCTGCTGCCTGTCCAGAACCCTGACATCACAACATGGTGTTGTAAACTTACTGTATGCCTGTCCAGAGTCCTGACCTCATCCCTCATCCTGTGCTGCTTTAAGCTGGCTTTCCAAAACTTCTGCTTTGAGTTACATTCTTTTTGGAATCATAAGGCCACACCAAGCTGCGGTAGGCTCCTGTCTGTCTAAAACCCTGAATAAGAATGCTTTTACACAAGGCAGCCATCTCTCGTGTGCAATAGAGCCTCTTGGGAGTACTTTAGATAAGAAGGGAGCACCACATGCCAAGATTGGAGTCCTTATAACTTTATTTCACCAAAATAGTCCACTAAAAAAATCACACAAAAGGTAGACAACACGTTTTAGGGTTCAAAGTTGCCCCTTCATCAGGGCTTGCAGTATTTGTTATATTTGTTGAAACTGGACTGGATTGTCGAGCCTAAACTAAGTAAAGAATATATTTCAGCTTGTAGGCAGGTGCAGTCTATTTTCTGTCTTTGTCTCTATTTGGCTGATTGACCTCCCATTTGGTAAGGGCTTGCATAGTTCTGTGGACAACTCCACTTGGCAGAGCCAGTGGCATGACTTTTTAGTGGTCTGTAAAGGTGGCAATCTAACCATCACTGTAGGGTGGGTGAAATAAATGTTGTAAATTTAAATAAATTCTACAATAAATATTATTATTTGAGGGTGGTCATGGATTCCCTCTATTCCATAAATGTATTAACTTGTCTATTCCTATAGTTAGCTAGTCTATTAAAACTTTGATAGTCACTTTTGAAAGCACAATACTATAAGGTTAGCTATGAAAACAAGCACACTGCTTAATAAAACAACGTCTTATTTATTTCCCAAGAAAATAGGAAAACACTAACATCAAAATACTAAAGAAAGCATATAACACCAGAACATATAATACAAGAACATCAAAAGATACTTATTGCACGGTCTCTTCGGCTGGGCTCATAATGATGGAGATATAGCCATGAGGCTCAAAATGGTAGAGAGAGCCATAAAGGCTCAGGTACAAGCCAAGTGCAAAAAGGGTAGAGAGAGAGCTCTCTGACTCGTTCAGCCCTTTATACTTCAATCATACACCATCCAGACCCAACCTCATTGCCATCCTATCTAGACTTTTGATGAATCACAGTACTTATGGGGCAGTCCTCCTCAATATATTATATTACTGTCCGTCCTGCTGTATTGGCCTCTAGGGGCAGCATTGTCCCTGTATCATGTCTAGACATCTTCAATGCCTTTTGGTCCTTTGATCTTCTCTAGCAGGACATTCATCAATCATCTTGTCAGCTATGGGCCCTTTCAAGCTTTCTTGCATAGCGTTATAACATCAGACGGTCCGGAGCCAAACTTGTTCAGCCTTGAGGGAGGCCTGATCTCTTCTTTCAGATATGCTACAAAGTTTGGATGTGCAACCTGTTACATTCCAGACCGCCCCCAAGAAAGCAAAGGCTTGGTTGTATTAACCAGAAAGAAACTCCAGAAATATGATATTAAATCATGTTGCCTTCCAACAGAGGGGCACTCTTCCCACTGACCAACATATAGGCAGGTGCAGTCTGTTTTCCCCACTGCAGGCGGCGCTCAACCACATCGGCATTGCAGAGGGAGAGGAAGTCAAGAGGAACATGGTTCCTTTATGTTTTTCTGGGTCATTGGGGCAGCGATCCTGTTGGATGCTGACAGCTCATGTGATTCTGGCAGCCATCTTTGGTCAGGCAGAGTCTATTTAAGACCCTGGCTCCTGAGTTTGTCTCACATTTAGCTTGTGAGTAGTGTAGGGACAGGTCGTCCATCTGTCAGGGACAGTAATAGCGGCAGGGAAAGGTTCCAGACGAGTAGGAAAAACTTAGGGATCCACCACTCTTCCTAGAAAACCTCCCCACTTGGGCACGAACCAGCCAGGCCACATTCCACCCCTCAGTTTGGCTGAGATCTTCTCTGCTACAATCTGCTGCTCATCCGTGAGTGTTCCTGGTCTGGTTGCCTTCCCGCCAGCTTGTTGTGAACTGTTATACTCTGACTGCAATACAAGTTCTTTCTTTCGCATCTGGACTGTGTGTATTACTGTAACCACTCCACGCTGCACCCACCCACAAACTGGTAGTTTGGATAATTTTGTGATTTTTAGTCAACTATTTTATGAAAAAAGAAACTTTATACTGCAATCTTTTTTTTAATCGAATTCCACTGCACACAGACATTGGGTCCCATTAAACTGCCGAATTACTATCAGGAACGATCCCCTTATCTGAAACAACGCAGGTCCAGTCCCTGCAGCTATCTCAGTCCAGCCATACGAAGCTCAGGAAAACCACTTTTATCAATGCAGAATGAGTCAGAGGTGTGGGACTGTAATTAAACACTTCCATCTACAGCCCATCCACACATTATCTGCTTGAATTAGCCTAAAATAGCCTCCTTCCTTTATTACTATGAATGCCAGTCTGTTTGTATTACGCGGTGTCTTTCTCTGCTCGGTCGCCTTTTTTGTGTGTTTTTTTTTTTCAGCTTCTACTATCACAGAGATTATTAAAAAAGAAAAATACAAAACCAAATGAAAAAAAAAAATCTTGCGTTTCTCCGGCTCACTGAAATGAAATGCGATTTGATCTTTTTTTGGCATAATGAACTGCATACTAATGAGCCTCCCGCCACTACATCAATTATGCCCAGTCAGTTCACTTCTAGCAATACCCGGCCACTACAATGGCCTTGATTATTTGAGCGCCCGCTCATTTTGTTGGTAACATATGACACTCCAGTGTGACGATATGTGTGGCAGCCTTGTGAGGGACTTGCAGGGACCACTGAACGCGAGAGAAGGATACGGGTCCCGTGGACGCCATCTGAACCACGGCAGAGAAAATCATCACGTGGCTTCCGGGCTGGACAGATTTTTGAGATTACCTGGATTTCATTATTGGACATCTCTTCTGCTGCACTTTACATGTTGTAAGGAACTTGCTGGTAGCATTGTGGACAGTGTATACATAGCTCCTAACTGTCCCTGATTTGGAGCCCTCTGTCCCTCAGTCCTCCTCATTTGTCCCTCATTTTGGTCTGATCTATATAGATCTAAGATGTATATAAAATGCACTTTTTATCCATCAAAAAGTGTTTTCCAGCACTAAACCTTTCATCTGATTTCTAAATTGCTGCATTTGTAAATTCCAAAAGCCAATATAAAGGAATAGTAGTGGTAAAAAAAAAAGCACTGTTGGTTTAACAAATCTTGTTTTTTTGTACAATTCTCCTTTAAGGGGCGTGGCCAGGGGTGTGTCCTATGCCTGCCTACTTTTGCTGATAGGTGTCCCTCATTCCCATCTCAAAAAGTTGAGAGGTGTGGTGTATGTAGTACCAATCTCAAATATAACATGCCGGCAATGAAAAATGCAGAAAAAAAAAAAACATTGCAGGATTCCCTACCAATCCATTCGGTTCTGGAATGGATTTTAAGGGAAACCTGATGGCAAAATCTAAGAAAAACAAGGCGTGGGGTCCCCCCCAAAATCCATACCAGTCCTTTATCTGAGCATGCAGCCCACTAGGCCAGGAAAAGGGGGGGGGACAAGCGAGCGCCCCCCCCCCCCCCCCCGGAATTATACTGTTGGGTAATTGCCAGCTCCTATCTCTCCACAGTTACTCAGCTGTTGATGATATCCTGCTCGTCAGTCCTGCCTACTTAAGCCATCCAGTCCAGAGGATCTCTGCCTTCGCCTTGGTCAACATCACAGAAACTATCTCCTGCGATCCTGTTCAAGACTTGCTTTGCTGACATCCCTTCTGGCTCCAGATCCTGCTTGCTGTTCCACTACATTGAACCTTGACTTCTGGCTTGGCTGACTATCCTTTCCGGTTACTGAACTTTGGCTATGTTTTGACTACGTTTGTTCTTTTTACTTTTATTATTAAACAAGTGTGCCCCCCAGATTCCGGCTCTTCCTATGTGAATGAGTATGTGGTAGTACCCCTACTCATTCACCAAAAAAGTAATAAGAACACAACAGTTTTTGATGAGACCTTTATTAAAAAAAAAAAAATTCTAAATTAACGTCAATCACGATGGATCTAAAAAAATCTTTGCACTTGATAAAGGCTCACGCCGTCTGACAGTTCTCAAATAACTAAGGGGCGGGGCCACCCGATTACATCATCGGGAGACCCCGTCCCCCTGAGACGTCATTGTCCAGATGGACTTTTAACGTGCTTTCAAGTTTGCATATCATTTATTACGCTGTATAGTTTATGCTATATTTGTGTTTGATACTATTTAATGAGACAGCACACCCATTTATACAACTTTTTTTGTGCCAATTATCCTGGTATTTGTGTAGTGCAGCATCTCTAATTGGTGATAATATTTATTTTCTCAGAATCCTAAAGCTGATTTCCCCTTTGCACAGTTGTACAACCGTCTCTCTTGTGACGACGAGACGGCCCCTGCGCACAACAGCCAACGGAAGAAAATTTTCTGTTATATTTGGGGGCGGATTTTTAAATGATGGGCAGTGCTGCAAAGATGGGGGCGGATTTTGCAAAGATGGGCAGTACTGCAAAACAAATTTTATTCTGCTATTTTTCCTGGACGCTTGCGGGGGCGTGCCCATCTTTTAAAAATCCGCACCCAACATGTACAAATCTGCCCCTCACCAACACGAGGCATCATTTAAAGCGGTTCTGCACTCTGTAAAAAAAAAAATTTTTTTAAGGACGTAATATAAAGTATGCTTACCTTTATTAGGGGACTCACCTGTTCCATCTTCCATCTCGATCGCCGCCGGTTTTCGTCCGCTGAAGTTCCTCGTCTTCTTCTTTAGTGCTGGGGGCCATCTTGCCTGTGGGCATGTGAAACCCCACAGGCAGTGTTGATGGCCCAGCATGCACCGCCGTTACTCGCGCGTGCGCAGTAACGGCACATCTGCCGACATCTCACGAGATTTCGGCAGATGCGGCCGAAATCTCGGGAGATTTCGGAAGATGTGGCCGAAATCTCGCGAGATTTCGGAAGATGCCCGCACTGACTCAATGACACCAGATCCCAGGAGACAGTGCGGCGTGACGACGATCGACGCAGAGACCCCGCCCGCCGCCGCAGAGGGAGAAGACCGGAAGTCTTCAATTACAAGGTAAGTAAAAAAAAAAAAAAAAAAAAAACATTTCATTTAGTACTCTTTGCCTGATTTGGAAGGCAAAGAGATTTACTAAATGAAATGAGTGCAGAACCACTTTAAAAATCTGCCCCCATCTTTGCAGCACTGCCAAAAATTTTTACAATTTGATTTGCAATTCAAAATGAATGTGAGCAAATCACACCGCAAAGATTTGTATGCGATTCGAACAGAAACGTGGTACGATTCCTGTCCAAACCGCATGCGACTTCCCACCACGCTCGTGTGCGTGTTTGTATAGAATGGGAAAAGCGCCATCTAGTGGGCAGTTTATTAAAAATACTAGAACTCACATTAAAGTGATTGTAAGGATTTGTTTTAAAAAAAAAAAATAACAAACATATCATACTTACCTCCACTGTGCAGCTCGTTTTTCACAGATTGGCCCCGAACCGCGTCTTCTGGGGTCCCCCGGTGGTTCCTGCGGCTCCTCCCCACATCAGATAACCCCCTAGGAGAAGCGCTCTCCCAGAGGGTTACCTTTCGGGCGCACTCCCGAGTCCAGCATTTGGAGTCCATAGAGGCCGAATGCAGGACTCGGCCCCCCCCTCCCCCCCGGCGCCTGCGTCATTGGATTTGATTGAGAGCAGCGGGAGCCAATGGCTGCACTGCTATCAATGTATCCAATCAAGAGCCGAGAACCCTGGGCAGAGAGACAGCGTGTCCCTTGTCAAGTTCCAGGGCTCAGGTAAGTAAGACAGGGTGGGGCTGGGGGGCTGGTCACTGCCAGGTGCTTTTTCACCTTAATGCATAGGATGACATTCATACAGTCTTCGGGGCTTAGGGCAAGCCACCACTGAGATTTAGCACCCGATCTTCCATAAGGGTGACCCGATTCGTGACTCGGGAGCAGTCTACCCCATACTCAAGTGCAGCTTGCTAGGCAGGATGTTAATATAATACTTCCAGGTAGTCATTACTTCTAACAGAGATCACAGTACCCCCTGACAATGCCTTTCATTGACTTTCTCTGCAGAAGTACAGTGCCATATTTGTTTAGGCATCATCCAGGGTCACCATCTACTTCCTGGACTGGGATGCCCCCAGAGATAGCACAATCATGTAAATTCCTGGGGCCTGTGCAACGTTTTGGCTGTGTTCTCAAATATCTGACACAAATCAGCCCCTGCTGCAGCCTCTCACCTTGTGACTTGCTACACAGTTATGCCCCGTACACACGCTCGGACTTTCCGGCGGGATTGTCCGCCGGACCTAGTCCAGTGGACAAACCGCCGCACTTTCCAGCGGAGCTCCGCCGGACTTTCCGAGCGTGTGGACTTGCCCACACACGCCCGGACTTTCCGGCGGACAATCCGTGGGACTTTTGGAAATGAACTGACTTGCCCCACACACGGAGCAAAGTCCGTTCATTTAAAACGTAACTGCAGGTAGACGGGACTAGCGAAGGCATTCATCTCAGATCCTTATCCGAGCACGCAGCCCGGCTGGCCAGGAAAGGGGTGGGGACGAGCGAGCGCCCCCCTCCCCCCTCCTGAGCCGTACCAGGCCTGCGTGCCCTCAACATGGGGGATTCCCTGGGGAAAGGGGGGCCGTGCGCCCCCTCCACCCCAAAGCATCCGGGCTGCGTGCTTGGATAAGGGCCTGAGATGGATTTGGGGGGGGGGGGGCCCACGCCGTTTGTTCGGCGTAGGGATTCCCTTTAAATCCATGCCAGGTGACGGGGCTAGCTCGGCGGCATTCACTGCCTTCGCTAGCCCCGTCTACCTGAAGTCACATTCTAAATGAACGGACTTTCCGATGATCGGCAAGTCCGTTTATTTCCAAAAGTCCTGCGGACTAGCATACAGACCGCGGGATTGTCCGCCGGACTCACGAGTCCAGCGGAGAATTTTAAGTCTGAACTTAAAACTTAGTCCGCCGGACTTTTGGGGGGAAAAAGTCTGCCGGCGCCCACACACGGGCGGATTGTCCGCCGGACTCCAGTCCGGCGGACATTCCCACGGGAAAGTCCGCTCGTGTGTACGCGCCATTACAGTAATCCTTGTAGGAGAGGAGAATGAAGAAATGCTTCCTCTTGCCTGCAGCAGACTGATGACTGATGACATTATCCCAACTTAGGCAAAAAATCACCGGATCACAGCTCAGGAATGGCTTTTTCATGTCACATGCTAGGAATTTATTCATGTGGACATATTACATTACTGAAAGCTCCAGGTTAATTAAAAAGCAATTTAATTGAACAGTTTAGGCCGTCTTTATGAGTGCTGCTGATTGTCTGTCCTATTACCATCTTTTTTCTTTTTAGTCTTTTAGATCTCAGGAAAAATCTGTCTCCTGACTGTGCTTAGCTGCATGACGCCACACAGTACCACTGCCGGCTGTATAACAATACCCAGGGATCCTTGCTGCCCGCGGACATCTGATAACATGATTCACTTAATGACATTGTGTATCGGACAAGAATTCTGAGCTGTGAGGCTGCGTGTTGGGAATCTGCAGAGGAAAAAGGGCTGCGGAGAGGGGTGTTCAGCCTCTCAGATACAATTAAATCGCTGTGCGGTTCAAACAGCAAACTGGAAATGGCCATTAACCCATGCTCGCTGTTATTTATTTTTTCCAGGCTTATGTAACTGGCCCTTCGATGCCATTCACAGATGCTGTTATATTGGGAAATGACAGGTTCAAATGCTAAGGCAAGAATCGCAGCTCACGGCGGAGGTGCTACAAAGGGGTCTGAGGAAAGGAGAATTCATTTATAAGCAATGGAAACATTTTAAAAAGACTGTAGGGAAAAAAAATCTGCAATCCTTCTTGTGAATTGATGAGTCACATCCTTTTTTCAATAAAAAAAATAAATACTATACTATATAATACTTCATAATATAAACATACTTATATTATATATGTGTGTAGCACTTACCCCCTAAGGAGCTGCTGGTAATTAATTGGGCCTGTACTTTTCACCCCCCAATGAATTTGCTCAACCCACTTGACACAGCTGTGGGACAGTGTTGGTGTGAAACCCAATAACAAGAAACAACCCAACAATAGCAATATATATTGTACCTCTATCGTTACCTGGGTATCCGTTGCTCCACCTGCTAGGAGAATAAACAACACCTCACACCAATTATACTTTAACCAGACTGTAAATTTACTGAAAGCAGAGTTCCACACTAAAGTGGAACTTCCGCTTATCGGATTACCCCCCCCCCCCTCCAGTGCCACAATTGGCACCTTTTAGGGGGGGAGGGGGGTGCAGATACCTGTATAATACAGGTATCTGCACCCACTTCCGGGACTAGCTGCCCCGCCCCCTATCCGAGGATGCCCGCCCATATCCGAGGGTTCCCGTTGTGTCTTGGGAAACACACAGTTCCCAGGACACAGCGGGGACCAATAAAGACGCGCAGCGCGACTCGCGCATGCGCAGTAGGGAACCGGGCGGTGAATCACTTCCTGATTCCCTGACAGAGGATGGCGGCGAGGGGCAGCCGAGAGATGAGCGATCGCTCGTAGTCTTCTGCCGACATCGCTGGAACCTGGAACAGGTAAGTGTCCGTTTATTAAAAGTCAGCAGCTGCAGTATTTGTAGCTGCTGACTTTAAAAAAAAAAAAAATCGGGTGGACCTCCTCTTGAAGGCCGGTCTAAGACAATAATCACAATAACAATTCGCAATACACAGATTTAGAACAATGTTAAACCTAAATGTATGCAAATAAATGTCACTCAAAACGTCCCTGGGCGGTGAATGCAGGCGTGTCTCCAAGTGGGACTAATGCTCAGAGTGGTAACACCTTAACACTGGGCACCTTCCCACTTCCAGTACAGCCGCACAAACGCCCACCGAAATCTGCAGTACACTAGCAAACGCTAAGAAGAACAATACAATACAGTATATATGCTCAAGAGCTTCCCCTGCGATGCAATGCAGTTCTTAGAGTAACAGAATCAGAAGGCCTTATAATGAATGGTATAGTCTCTTGTCTTCTTTCTTCAGATAGCCATATTATACTGCAGTATTTATAATCCAGTGAGTGAGCAGATGATAAAGTCACATGAAGTGGTAGATAAACTGTAAACTTGGTTAGGCAACACACTTGTAACCTCCCTCTTGTGAGGATGCGACTGGACTGCAGTTCAGTGTCTAATGGAGTACAGGCTTTGAGGCCTGGTTAAACACTGTCTATTTAAATGAGACCGTTCCGTAGAACTGCAGGTCTCAGCAACACTGTGTAAGTGAGTTTTTTTCCCATAAAACATTTAAGTCACTCCTGCATAGTCTTTGCTATAATGTGAAACAACACAAAGGGGGTTATTTACAAAAAGGCAAATCCACTTTGCACTGAAAGTGCACTTGGAAGTGCAGTCGCTCTAAATCTGAGGAGTAGATCTGAAATGAGGGGAAGCTCTACTGATTTTATCATTCAATCATGTGCAAGCTAAAATGCTGTTTTTTATTTTCCTTGCATGTCCCCCTCAGATCTACAGCGACTTTACTTTCAAGTGCACTTGCAGTGCAAAGTGGATATTCCTTTAGTAAATAACCCCCAAAGTCTTATTCACATTAAACTAGATTGACCACTAGGGGGAATCAACACTAATCTAACAACATTACAGCATTACATTGCATTAGATGACAGAAACTTCAGCGCTACATTATATATATATATATATCTAAGCCCCCGTACACACGGTCGGACATTTCCGACGGATTTTGTCCGAAACTGGTGTTGCACACACACGGTCAGACAAAGTTGTCGGAAAATCCGATCATTCCGAACGAGGTGACGTACAAAACGTACGACGGGACTATGTACAGGGCAGTAGCCAATAGCTTTTGTCTCCAAATTTCTTCTGAGCATGCGTGGCACTTTATGCGTCGGAATTCTCTACACACGATCCGAAAAAGTCTGATCGGATTTTGTTGTCGGAAAATTTTAGATCCTGCTCTCGACGGAAAAAGTCCGCTAGAGCTCACACATGATCAGATTTTCCGACAACATAATCCGATCGGACTTTTTCCATCGGAATATCCGACCGTGTGTACGGGGCATTATATATATATATATATATATATATATATAATCACACATACATATTTATATATATATATATATATATATATATATATATATATATATATATATATATATATATATATATATATATAAGATTATATATATTATATATATAATATGAAAAAAAAAAAAAAAAAAAATATATATATATATATATATATATATATATATATATATATATATTATTTATATACACACACACATATATATTTATTTTCTTTCTAAGGGGGTTCTAAAGCCTTAAAGGGGTTGTATAGGCAGAAGTTTTTTTTTATCTTAATGTATTTTATGCAAAAAATGAAAAAAAGCCTTCTGTGTGCAGCAGCCCCCCTCAACCCCCCTAATACTCACCTGAGGTACCTCTCTGTCCAGCGTTGTTTACGAGTGTTTCAGCCTTTTCCAAGATTCTCCTTCCCGATTGGCTGAGACACAGGAGCAGCACCATTGGCTCCTGCTGCTGTCAATCAAAGTCAGCTAGCCAATCAGGGAAGAGAGGGGGCGGGGCCGGGGCTCTGTGCCTGAATGGACACAGGGAGCTGTGATTAAGCTTGGGTGCCTCCATAGCAAGCTGCTTGCTGTGGGGGGCACTGAACAGGAGGGAGGGGCCAGGAGCACAGAAGAGGGACCAGGGGAGAGGAGGATCAAGGCTGCTCTGTGCAAATCCACTGCATAGAGCGGGTAAGTATGACATGTTTGTAATTTTTATAGGAAAAAAAGGACTTTACAATCACTTTAAAGGTTTTTCATCTTAATACATTCTATGCATTAAGGTTAAATACCTTCATTGCTGCAGAGAACCCCCAGCCCCCCTTATTCTTACCTGAGCCCGATCTGACCCAGGGATGTGCTCCTCCCTGGGTAGATCGATAGCCGCAGAAGCCATTGACTCCGGCTGCTGTCAATCAAATGCTGTGACGAGGGAGCAGAGGGTGGGGGTGCCGAGTCTCCCGGTCTGTGTCCATGATGGCACCTGCCGAAGAGGAGGGGCCTGGAGCGCCCGTGGGGGACCCCAGAAGAAGAGGATGATCAGGGCTGCTCTGTGCAAAACCATTGCACAGAGCAGGTAAGTATAACATGTACAGTATGTTATTAAAAAAAAAAAAGGTTTAATGTTGCTTTAAATATATAAAATGCTGGTAGGTTTTGTATAAAAATATATATATATATGTTTTTTTTTATTTTTATTTATTTTTTTGCATTGCACTGATCTCCACCATATAAATGTCAAGCACAGAATGACAACAACATCTGTAGCCTGAAACTTCTGCGTTTACCTTGTCATTCATTGGCTGGTCACCTCCATTCCCATGTTTCTTATATTGTACCACTTACGGCAGCACAGAGTGTAAATGAACCCATGGACTGACAGGTGTGAAGAGCCATTTTCGATTTTAAATAAGCTCCTGAGAAAAGCTTGAGAGCTTATTTAAACCTCCTGGCCTCAAAAAACCTTTAGAAATAAAACAGTGATTAGTAAATCCACAAGAAAGGTACTCTCTGTGAAAAAACAGCACTTGTTTGTATAAATAACAACAATGTAACATGTGTTCAAATAAACCAAATGTGCATAATTGTACACACAATTAATAAACAATTGTGAAGTCCAAATATTAATAAAGTGCTGAATTTCCCTGCTTTCTTTTGCCGTGTACATCCCACAGTGACTGACACGTTGCTCTGTGCGCTCCCAAAAGCACAACATGAAAGGTGAAGATCCCCACTCACCAGATGTTGTTGACCCTCTTTGTCATATAACAAGAAAGGTCAAATAAGGCTTCAAAGGTCTCTATGACCAAGATGTAACCAACGGCCGGTTTCCCACGTCCTCTCCTCACAACGGTCTGTGGTTCCAGGGTTTAGATCCCTTAGCAGGCAGGGTAGAAGGAAAAAACATAGAACTCATAGCGTAAAAACTGTCTTGGTAGTTTATTAAAACCCTCAACCCTCAAAAAACATTAAAAGTACATCCTGTGCTGGCACCCGCGTTAGCGGAACTAGCAAAACTGCCTAGTGTCAGCCTGTGTTCCACCTAGAGCGCAGCGTGGGATGACACATCATACGCCCCATCTTGACGCGTTTCGTCATCAAAAGGGTGTACTTTTAATGTTTTTTGCATGTTAAATCTCGCTGAGGGTTTTAATAAACTACCAAGACAGCTATGAGGAGCTTGTTCTTTGTTTTTTCCTTCTACCCTGCCTGCTGAGAGATCTAAATACTGGAACCACGGACCGTTGTGTGGAGGGGACATGGGGAGCCGGCCCGTGGATACATCTTGGTCACGGAGACCTTTTAAGCCTTATTTGACCTTTCTTGTTATATGACAAAGAGGGTCAACAACATCTGGTGAGTGGGGATCTGTCAGGGCTGGGCTCAGCCCTTCCTTCTCTGAGCTGGCCGCTCAGCTGTGGGGTAATTGCCAGCTCCTATCTCTCTCCACAGCTATAGGCGTGCGCATAGGGTGTGCCAGGTGTGCCTGGGCACACCCTAATCACCCTGTGTGGCACACATTACCCTTGTTTTAATCCCTGGTATTTCACCAAAGCCCTCCTAAAAAAAATAGTAAAAAAATAAATGAAATATTTAATAATTTAAATTAAAATAAATACACTTTAATGAATTAAAAAAATAAAATTGAAAAAAATCAAATAATAAAAAATAAAAATACTGACATCATCCACTGCCCTACTGATATTGTCCACTGCTCTACTGACACCATCAGTTTATATACATACACACACACACACACACGTGTGTTTGAGCACACCTATGGCTGTTGATGATCCTGCTTGTCAGTCCTGCCTACTTAAGCTGTCCAGTCCAGAGGAGCTCCGTCTTCACCTTGGTCAACATCACAAGAAACTATCTCCTGTGTACCTGTTTAAAGACTTGCTTTGCTGACATCCCTTCTGGCTCCAGATTCTGATTACTGTTCCACTACATTGATCCCTGACTTCTGGCTTGGCTGACTATCCATTCCAGTTACTGAACTCTGGCTATGTTTTGACTATGCTTGTTCTTTTTACTTTTATTATTAAACAAGTGTGATTTAACTGTACTTCTGTCTCAGCCTGATTTCATGGTTTCTTACAGGATCTTCACTTCACCTTTCACGTGGTGTTTTTGGGAGCACACAGAGCAACGTGTCAGTCACTGTGGGATGTACACGGCAAAAGTTCAGTGAGCTTAAAGCGGTTCTGCACTCATTTCATTTAGTAAATCTCTTTGCCTTCCAAATCAGGCAAAGAGTACTAAATGAAATGTTTTTTTTTTTTTTTTTTTTTTACTTACCTTGTAATTGAAGACTTCCGGTCTTCTCCCTCTGCGGCGGCGGGCGGGGTCTTGCGTCGATCGTCGTCACGCCGCACTGTCTCCTGGGATCTGGTGTCATTGATCCCAGGAGCCAGTGCGGGCATCTTCCGAAATCTCGCGAGATTTCGGCCACATCTTCCGAAATCTCCCGAGATTTCGGCCGCATCTGCCGAAATCTCGTGAGATCTCGGCAGATGAGCCGTTACTGCGCACGCGCGAGTAACGGCAGTGCATGCTGGGCCATCTAAAGTCCCTGTGGGTGTTTCACATGCCCACAGGCAAGATGGCCCCCAGCACTAAAGAAGAAGACGAGGAACTTCATCGGACGAAAACCGGCGGCGATCGAGATGGAAGATGGAACAGGTGAGTCCCCTAATAAAGGTAAGCACACTTTATATTACATCCTAAAAAAAAAATTTTTTTTTCAGAGTGCAGAACCGCTTTAAGAGAACTTTGTATACCGGAAATTACACAAGAAAAACGGGGAAATTCAGCACTTTATTATTATTTGGACTTCACGATTGTTTATTAATTGTGTGTACAATTATGTACATTTGGTTTATTTGAACACATGTTACATTGTTACTATTTATACAAGCAAGTGCTGTTTTTTCACAGAGAGTACCTTTCTTGTGGATTATAAATCTCTGTTTAATTAATAGGTTTGAAACAGCAGCTCCATAATCACAGCATTATTAGGTAATTTTCAGTTTGGCACGAGTGTATATAGTTTTCATTTAGAAATAAAACGTTTGCTCTTAGGAAATAAAATGTTGGCATTATCATATTTTGACTGCCCAACTCATTTACCCTCATTCAGCGATTTTTTTTTTCAGTCTGTGATTCCCTTCACTGTAAAAATAATCCTGGTGGCTGCTGTATTACTTTTACAGTCGGCGGAAACTGCCCCCCCCCCCCTCCACCACCACCTTTACCGATCGATCGGGGAGCTCGGTAAGGATGCGACCAATGGCATCCGGTTCCGAGGACATAGTGAGAGGAACTGATGTTGTTCCTCCCACTGTGTGACATCAGAATCTGGAAGCTGTTTACAGTTACCAGGATGTACAAGCATCTGATCAAACCAATTTCGGTATCATCAGATGCTTTGGCGGCCAGAGGAGACATCTGGGGTCTAACTGACCCCAGATCTCTCCAAAAAAAGTGTACATGTCACGGCTTGTTCATCCCTTGTAATAGCAATAAAAGTGATAGAAAATATAAAAGTGTAAAAAAAATTTAAATAAATAACTAAAAAAAACATTTAAGTACGCTAACCCTCCACGCTCGGGTGCAAATGCAAACACGCGCATCGGTCCCGCACACATATGTAAACGGCGATCAGATCATACATGTTAGCGTCTAAAATGCATCGCATATTGAGAATTTTAGCTGTATTTGCCGTAACGTATTTTGGCATATTTTTAGCCGTATTTAGCCGTACTGTATTTTGGCGCTCTTCCACAGGTGTATTACATTTTAAAGGATGACAAGTTTGGTATCTATTTAATTGACGTAACATCATCTTTTATATTTTACCTAAAAATTGGGTATTATATTGTGTTTTTTGTACATTAATATTAATAAATAAATTGCGTTTGAAAAAACGATGTGCAATCATCGTGTGACATAAAAATATTCAAAAATCTATTTTATTCTCTAGGATCTCTGCTTATAAAAAAAAAAAAAAAAAAAACAGAGAGTCATGAGGCTCAAATAAAATAAAAAATCAGCAACTGCAGCTCCCATATTACTGTCCTGAGCAAGGTTCAAAAACGAGGGTTATCACTGACCCAAATCGAGCACGAACCCCGGCCATCTCCCAGGTCAGTGGCTCACCAGTTAGGAAAGCAAAGACAAGTATGGCAGTTTCGGAGCCTCAATCTCTAAAGCAGAACTCAAAAAAAAAATGACTGCAGGTTTTGCTGCTATAGTCAGTGTTTCCTTTTTGCTAATTGATGCCTCTGGCTGTCTAGTTTGAATGACGACTAGCATCAATAAACGCACTTCCTCTGAGAACAGGCTGTCATTGCTCCGCCCCCCCAGAATGTGTCATCTGGGCTCAGAATGCTCTTGCACTGAATGGTGCTCATAGATCATTAAGTGATGTATGAGAAGTTCTGTAGTGCACCCAAACCCCTCACCCAATGGTTTCCATAAACAGAATGATTACATCCGATGGTGGTAGGCATAGACAGGTAAGTGCACATAAGTATACATCCTAACAGTCCTGGATTGGGTGCGATTGTCCCAAATGTCCCATATTTTTACCATAGTTCCGGAGTCTCCGGGGGGTCCTCAAAGAGAACCACCCCGCTACACTGTGCCCACAGATCCTTCATATGCATATTGCTGCGGGATTTCTATATGACTGTAAGATTTGCGGATAAATAAGTTGATGGTGGGATTTGCCCACCACCCCCTCCACTTTATGTTCTACACAATACTTATCCCTGCACTCTGTGTTTTACACACTCCTGACCTCTGCGCTTTGTGTGTTATGCACTCCTGACCCTTGCACTCTCTGTGTCAAATACTACCGGCCCTTGCTCTCTTTGCAATACCCACTCCGGACCCCTGTATTCTGTGCGATATGCACTGCTGCACCCCTTGTGATACCTACTTCTGACCCCTGCACTTTGTACGTTATGTGCCCCTGACCTCTGCACCCTGTGTGTTACGCACTCCTGACCCCTACATGAAAGACTCTATGTTGTGCATTCCATACACCTGTCTACTGTGCTCTGTATGCTGGTTTATGTGACATACTGTTAACCACTGCACTCCATGCACTGGAAAGCACTCATGAACCTTCCCTTCCCAACATGGCTCCCCTAGTTACACACTGCCCTTCCCAACATGGCTGCCCTAGTTACACACTGTGCTTCTCAACATGGCTGCCCTAGTTACACACTGTCCTTGCCAACATGGCTGCCCTAGTTACACACTGTCCTTCCCAACATGGCTGCCCTAGTTACACACTGTCCTTCCCAAGTGGCTGTCCTAGTTACACACTGTCCTTCCCAACATGGCTGCCCTAGTTACACACTGTCCTTCCAAACATGGCTGCCCTAGTTACACACTGTCCTTCCCAACATGGCTGCCCTAGTTACACACTGTCCTTCCAAACATGGCTGCCCTAGTTACACACTGTCCTTCCCAACGTGGCTGCCCTGGTTACAAAATGTCCTTCCCAACATGGCTGCCCTTGTTACCAACTGCCCTTCCCAACATGGATCCCCTAGTTACACACTGCCCTTCCCAACGTGGCTCCCCTAGTTACACACTGCCCTTCCCAACGTGGCTTCCCTAGTTACACACTGCCCTTCCCAACATGGCTGCCCTAGTTACACACTGCCCTTCCCAACATGGCTCCCCTAGTTACACACTGCCCTTCCAAACGTGGCTTCCCTAGTTACACATTGCTCTTCCCAACATGGCTGCCCTAGTTACACATTGTAAAACCCTTCCAAAATTCCTCCCTTTCTTACACACGTCCCTCCACAGCATGTCTCCCCCCTACTGCCATTCACAACATGGCGTCTGGATTGTTACCTTTCCATTGACGTGTTTCATCAGATTAGGTGACCCGTCGGAATGTGTAACGGAAGTGACGTTCCGTCGCCACCATCTTGCTACACCCCGCACTCGTCCATAGTAAGGATACACTGAAAGGGGGAAAGCGGACATCTTGTTACACCCACCGGAGTTTTGCATTTTACACTTATTTTTAAAAGTAAACTAAGTTTATATAGTGAAATACAGTACTTAGAACTCCGTCTGACTGTTTAGATGTTGAATTTTAAAAGCAGCGGCAAGCCTGCTCACCTCACAGGTTTGCTAATCTGACAAAAATTCGTTGCTTTTAAAATTCAAAATCTAAACAGTCAGACGGAGTTCTAAGTACTGTATTTCACTATATAACCTCAGCTTACTGTTAAAAATAAGTGTAAAATGCAAAACTCCGGTCACTTCCGTTACCAATTCTGACGGGTCGCCTAATCTGACGGAACAGCGGCTGTGCCTTTCACGCTTGGGCACCGCCCTCCACAAGATGGCGCCCGATTTTTTGCCCTCCACAAGATGGCCGCCGCGGCCTCCTATTTCCTGACCTTCCCAAGATGGCGCCCCATGTGTCGCTGGAATTGATGGACGGAAGTGGTGCCCGGAGATAGTGAAGATGGCGGAGTGAGGGGATGTTGTGACCATAATATGGATAAGAAGAAGGTGTTGGAGGTGACGGCGGCCTCGGTAAGTGACACTCACCGGCTCCCTCCGCACATGCTGGGACTCGTAGTCCCTCCAGGGCTCTCTGACAATCTACTGAAAATAATGTCCAGAGACTTATCTGTGCTCCTCACAGGAGGAATGTGAGGTATCCCCTAGCAACCAATGGGAAGCGATTCTCTCATGCAATGACCCAAAGCAACCAATCAGAGCCCAGAATCTCCTAGTGTGGTAATAAATAACAACAAATGGGGAAACCCAGCCTCTTCTGGTGTGGTAACACATAGCAACCACTCAGAACCCAGCTTCTCCTGGTGTGGTAACCCATAGCAACCATTCATAACCCAGCCTCTCCTGGTGTGGTGACACTTAGCAACCATTCAGAACCCAGCTTCTCCTGGTGTGGTTGTGACACTTCGCAACCAATTGGAACCCAGCTTCTCATGGTGTGGTAACCCATAGCAACCATTCAGAACCCAGCCTCTCCTGGTGTGGTAACACATAGCAACCAATTGGAACCCAGCTTCTCCTGGTGTGGTAACCCATAGCAACCATTCAGAACCCAGCTTCTCCTGGTGTAGTGACACATACCACACCAGGAGAAGCTGGGTTCCAATTGGTTGCTATGTGTTACCACACCAGGAGAGGCTGGGTGCTGAATGGTTGCTAGCACATAGCAACCAATCAGAACCCAGCTTCTCCTGGTGTGCTAACCCATAGCTACCAATCAGCACCCAGCCTCTCCTGGTGTGGTAACACACAGCAACCAATTGGAACCCAGCTTCTCCTGGTGTGGTAACCCATAGCAACCAATTGGAACCCAGCCTCTCCTGGTGTGGTAACCCATAGCAACCTATTGGAACCCAGCCTCTCCCGGCATGGTAACCCATGGCAACCAATCGGAACCCAGCCTCTCCTGGTGTGGTAACACACAGCAACCAATTGGAACCCAGCTTCCCCTGGTGTGGTAACCCATAGCAACCAATCGGAACCCAGCCTCTCCTGGTGTGGTAACCCATAGCAACCAATCGGATCCCAGCCTCTCCTGGCGTGGTAACCCATAGCAACCTATCGGAACCCAGCCTCTCCTGGTTTGGTAACCCATAGCAACCAATCAGAATCTAGCCTCTCCTGGCGTGCTAATCCATAGCAACCAATTGGAACCCAGCCTCTCTTGGTGTGGGTTGTGATTGGTTGCTACGGGAGCCTACATTTAGCACTTTTGAAGAAGCTTTATTTATAAAGGGGTTATAACAACCCATTTATGAAGGAAATGTGTCCAGTGACAGGGATTTCTTCTCTATGTATAGAATTAGACTCCTTTACACAGCGCCCTCCAGTGTTCGTTGCCTGAGTCCTCTCAGTCCCGGCCAATAAAGGAGCCGATTGGTTTTTGTTCGTGTGATCGAATAGAGAGGGATTAGATTACCTTTGTCACATATTATAGAGTAGACTTGATCTCCAATCAAGATCATGCGTTTGGCAGAAAAGTACTGCGAGCTGTAGGCCCCTCCTTAGGCCTCATGCACATGGGCACACGAGGCCATACAGCATCAATTACAGTCACACTTGGTAAGGGGCTCCGGCGGCCTCTCGGGCCAACGAAAATGGGAGCATCTCTGGAATGGATCTGCAGAGCAGCCATGCTGAATTTTTATACCTTTTGTCACGTATTAGAGTAGATCTGATCTCCAATCATGACCAGGCTTTGGCAGAAAAGTACTGCTAGCTGTAGTCCATCACTTAGGCCTCATGCACATGGGCACACAAGGCCATCCAACGAGTGGTGGCCTGTCCATAGGGGGCGGACACAAGCGTCGCCCACCCAGCAGTCACAAAAAAAATAGAAAAAATGTGCACTGTGTTCGGGCGCTGGACACAGTGCACTATTGGAAGCGCCACATCAATGTAATCACAAGATTGCAGACAAGGCGCTTCATTTGCAAGCTTTTCACCTGCTTTTGCAGCGCAATCCAAGGCGCCGAGCAGCTTCCGCCCGTAGTATTAGGAGCTTTGTTGTTCAAGTTAATAGGTTACTTCCGGTTTCCCTGTTCCAGAGGGAAGCCGGAAGTGATGTCGGCAGCTCAGTGGAACACATGACCCGAGCGGAGCTACCTGTAAGGTAAGTGAGGCTGCATATGATGCTGGGGAGTGAGGCTGCGATTTATGGTGGTTTGCCGCCTTGTGCCCCCCAGTGTCGTTTGCCGCCTTGTGCCCCCCAGTGTCGTTTGCCGCCTTGGGCCCCCCCCCAGTGTCGTTTGCCGCCTTGGGCCCCCCCCAGTGTCGTTTGCCGCCTTGGGCCCCCCCAGTGTCGTTTGCCGCCTTGTGCCCCCCAGTGTCGTTTGCCGCCTTGGGGCCCCCCCAGTGTCGTTTGCCGCCTTGGGGCCCCCCCCAGTGTCGTTTGCCGCCTTGGGGCCCCCCCCAGTGTCGTTTGCCGCCTTGGGGCCCCCCCAGTGTCGTTTGCAGCCTTGGGGCCCCCCCAGTGTCGTTTGCCGCCTTGGGCCCCCCCCAGTGTCGTTTGCCGCCTTGGGCCCCCCCCCCCCCCCCCAGTGTCGTTTGCCGCCTTGGGCCCCCCCCCCCCCAGTGTCGTTTGCCGCCTTGGGCCCCCCCCAGTGTCGTTTGCCGCCTTGGGCCCCCCCAGTGTCGTTTGCCGCCTTGGGCCCCCCCCAGTGTCGTTTGCCGCCTTGGGCCCCCCCCAGTGTCGTTTGCCGCCTTGGGCCCCCCCCCCAGTGTCGTTTGCCGCCTTGGGCCCCCCCCCCCAGTGTCGTTTGCCGCCTTGGCCCCCCCCCAGTGTCGTTTGCCGCCTTGGCCCCCCCCCCCAGTGTCGTTTGCCGCCTTGGCCCCCCCCCCCAGTGTCGTTTGCCGCCTTGGGCCCCCCCCCCAGTGTCGTTTGCCGCCTTGGGCCCCCCCCCAGTGTCGTTTGCCGCCTTGGGCCCCCCCCCAGTGTCGTTTGCCGCCTTGGGCCCCCCCCCAGTGTCGTTTGCCGCCTTGGGCCCCCCCCCCCAGTGTCGTTTGCCGCCTTGGGCCCCCCCCCCAGTGTCGTTTGCCGCCTTGGGCCCCCCCCCCCCCCAGTGTCGTTTGCCGCCTTGGGCCCCCCCCCCCAGTGTCGTTTGCCGCCTTGGGCCCCCCCCCAGTGTCGTTTGCCGCCTTGGGCCCCCCCCCCCCCCCAGTGTCGTTTGCCGCCTTGGGCCCCCCCCCAGTGTCGTTTGCCGCCTTGGCGTTAAAAAATGGCGCCGCCGAGATAGAGTCCTGTGTATCTTGGCGGCTCTCAGGTTCTCTCGCAGTCCCAAGCGGGGGCCGAGAGTAGCCGAGTGTACTCGGCTCACAGTCATGTCCAGTCCCTGTGTTATGTCCATCATAGGGCGGGACTGGGGGCGTGACTGTGAGCGGAGCCGAGTACACTCGGCTATGTATCTCAGTGCGGCCCATGGGCTTGAGCCCAGTCAAGCCCAATGGTAAGTGCGGCCCTGCTAGCATGCATCTATTAATTGCTATGGACAGCTGTGTGCTGCAGCTGTATCTCCCGGGTGCAGAGATGAGCCTACAGTTTATGGCCCCCGTGTGCCCTGTCTGCTTTCGGTGGGCAGAGACACTCTCTCTCTGGTGCTGCCCTTGAAGATACTTGGAATGAAAGTTACCAGATAACCAAATCCTTTTTGTTTTTTATTGCCAGCAGCAAATCAGATCTTTTTCATTTTCTTGCTTGCATTGGAGTACGGTTGATATCACGCACCTCTTTTCTCATATAGTTTGTATTTCTTTGCAGCTGGTCGATCTCAAAGCCGAACTTTTCCGCAAACAAGAAGAATTCAAGCGCGATAAATTTTCAAAGGCTGCTGATGGGCCCTCAAAGCCAAAAGCCATCCCTAAGGTAGGTAGCACAATGTTTTTTTTTTTTCCCCCATGTGTGAACATAAAGAGCATTAGAGATCAGGTGTTTTCGGGGATCCTGGTACCAACCCACCTGCCCGATCCCGCCAGGAAGCCGACACTGCACAGCGCTAATCACAAGCAGTGAGACACTTCCCGATCCGCAGCTGCACAGATCGGGAAACGCCTGTCTCTGTGATTAGCGGCGTGCTGTGTCGGGTTCCTGGCGGGATCGGGCAGGTGGACCAGGATCCCGAACACGCCTGAGCCCATCTCTAATGAGCATCATCGTCACTGCTGTGCACATGTCTATTTGTAGCCTAGCTACTAAGGGTCCAATTACACGGGCGATTAAACACGCTGTGATCTCCAGTGGCTAGAATCTGCGGATTGTTGTGGCTGCAATGGACAGGTTTGTTCAAATAGCTGCCAATACAGTGCAATGACAGGCTGTTGGCAGCTGCCGCTATCCGTCAATGTTAACACTGCCAGTGACTGTGGTGATCACGTTTGAATGTAGAGCTGCACAATTCTGGCCAAAATGAGAATCACGATTTTCTTGCTTAGAATTCTCGTGGCGTAATCTTTCACATTATACAAAAAAAATTGGGCTAACTTTACTGTTTTTTTTTTTTTTTTTTGTCTTTTTTTTTTTTTATATTCATTAACCACTTTCTTACCGGGCCTATTTTGGCCTATTTTCCTTCATGTAAACATCATCATTTTTTTGCTCGAAAATTACTCAGAACCCCAAACATTATGTACGTTTTTTTTTAGCAGTCACCCTAGGGAATAAAATGGCGGTCATTGCAACTTTTTATCTCACACGGTATTTGCGCAATAATTTTTCAAACGCCTTTTTTTTTTGGAAAAAAAAAACGGTTTCATGAATTAAAAAAATAACAAAACAGTAAAGTTAGCCCAATTTTTTTATATAATATGAAAGATGATGTTACGCCGAGTAAATGGATACCGAACATGTCACGCTTTAAAATTGTGCACAATCGTGGAATGGCGCCAAACTTCGGTACTTAATAATCTCCATAGGCGACGCTTTAACATTTTTTTACAGGTTACCAGTTTAGAGTTACAGAGGAGGTCTAGTGCTAGAATTGTTGCACGCGCTCTAACGCACGCGGCGATACCTCACCTGTGTGGTTTGATGACATATGTGGGCGCGACTTGCGTGTGCGTAAGCTTCTGAGTGCGAGCTTACAGGGAACAGGGGCGTTTTAAAAAAAAAATTGTATTTTTATTTTACTTAATTTTTTTTATTTTTACACTTTTATTCCTATTACAAGGAATGTAAACATCCCTTGTAATAGGAATGTATGTGACAGGTCCTCTTTATGGAGAGATGTGGGGTCAATAAGACCCCACATCTCTCATCCAGGCTGGAAAGCATGAGATCGGTAAAAAAAATTTTACCGATCTCATGCTGACAACCGCGATCGCGGCTTTGTTTACTTCCGGGTACCGGGCGTGACGTCATAACGTCGCGCCCGGTCCTCCGACGGTCATAGAGATGACTGGTGACCAGTCATATGACGTCCTTGGTAAGCAAGTGGTTAAAGTGTAATTTTTTTTTTTTTTCCCCAAAAAAATATGCCTGAAAGAAACTGTTTGCATTGATTCCACCAATTGCAGTTTTTAGCAGAATACTTTTCACATCCTTTTTTTCTTTTTTCTTTTTTTTTTCTTTCCAGAAGCCTAATATCTGGAATAAGCAGAATGTCGGGGTCACGGCCCGAGCAGAGAAAGATGCCGAGCAGAAATCTGAAGAGAGCAACACACTTGACAAATCCAGGTCGGTCATTGGGGTGATTCTTGTTTGTACAAAAGTGCACCTGTCATTTATGGAGATATTGATATATGGTTAAGGTGTTGGGCACCAGTGGTAGTCATTGCTCCCGAAAGCGGAACTTCATTCTCTCAATCAACAGTGACTATTTTTATTTCCAATAGTAAATAGATGGGAAGGTATATTATATTTACTTGTTTTGACACTTTTTTTTTTTTTTTTTTTTTTATATATTTTTTACTTCCTGGTTTCTTGCCTAGGCAAATGATGTCATACATGTCAGGAGGGGGAGAGGAGCTTTGTCAGCTAAGCACACCCCCCTGCCTGCGTGACTGAGCTATGGGCGGATGGATTACAGGAAGTAAATGCTACAGAAATCATCAGCCCTTACTGATTGGGGTTGGGGGTTTTGTTTTTCAAAGTGATTTCTCAGCATAATAAAGCACGGAGAAATAGATGGATGGGGGGAGTTTTCTTTGAATATTAAAAATGAATTGGTGTTTTGGGTTTGTAGTGCTCGGATGTACTTTAATTAGATATCTGCCTACCTTAAAGTCCCATTAGGGTCTGTAAGGGAGACTTAAAAGGCTGGCACCATAGACTTTTCAGTGTTCTCTCGTGCCTTTTCTGATTGGCACTTCTGCTTTGCAGCATTGGGATCCTTGGTTCAAATCCTGACCAGGGCACTATCTGAATGGATTTGGCATATTCTCCATGTGATTGAGTTTCCTCTAGGAATCCTGGTTTCCTCCCACACACCAAAGACATGCTGTTAGGTTAATTGGATCCTCTCTCTAGTACAGGGGGGGGGGGGGGGGGGGGGGTATCAAACTGGCGGCCCTCCAGCTGTTGCAAAACTACAAGTCCTATCATGCCTCTGCCTGTGGGAGTCAGTCTTGCAATGCCTCATGGGACTTGTAGTTCCTCAACAGCTGGTAGGCCACCAGTTTGAGACCCCCTGCTCTAGTATGTACAGTGGGGAAAATAATTTGCTCCCCTGCAGATTTTGTAAGTTTGCCCACTTGCAAAGAAATGAAGGGTCTATCATTTGTTTTTTTATCATGGGTGTATTTCAAATGATGGAGACAGAATATCAACCAAAAATCCAGAAAAAAAACGCATGATCCAAATGTTATAAATTGAGTTGCCGTTCATTGAGTAAAAATAAGTATTTGATCCCCTCCCAACCAACAATTCTGGCTCCCTCAGACTGGCTACAGTAGGTGCTCATGTGGTACACAGATTAGTCCTGCCAATGTAAGAAGGTGCTCGTTATGTGTATAAAAGACGGCTGTCCACAGAATCTTTCTTCCATTCAAACCTCACAATCGTGGGCAACACCAAAGAGCTGTTTAAAGACATCAGGGAGAAGATTGTAGACCTGCACAAGGCTGGACTACAAGACCATCAGCAAGAAGGTTGGTGAGAAGGAGACAACTGTTGGCGTGATTATTCGCTAATGGAAGAAATGCAAAATAACCATCAATCGCCCTCGGTCTGGAGCTCCATGTAAGATTTCGCCTCATGGGGTGATCATGAGAAAAGTGAGGGAGAACACTGAAGATGGGCCATGGATGGGTCTTCCAGCCTGACAATGACCCAAAACATACCGCCAAGGCAACAAAGGAGTGGCTCAAGAAGAAGCCCATTAAGGTCATGGAGTGGCATAGTCAGTCTCCAGACCTTAATCCTATAGAAAATGTATGGAGGGAGCGGAAATTCCAAGCAACAGCCAAGAATTTTAAAGCGGGGATCAAATAATTATTTTACTCACTGAACTGCAACTCAATTTATAACATTTGTATTGTGTTCTTTCTGGATTTTTGGTTGATAATTCTGTCTCTATCATTTTAAAATAGACTTATGATAAAAATTATAGACCCTTCATTTCTTTGTAAGTGGGAAAACTTACAAAATCTGCAGGGGATCAAATAATAATTTCCCCCACTGTATGTGTGATGGGGACCTTGCTCCTGGAGGATAAGTACTTACAGTGGATATAAAAAGTCTACATGTCGGGTTTCTGTGATGTAAAAAAAAAATGAGACAAAGATAAATCATTTCAGAACTTTTTCCACCTTTTTTTTTTTTTTTTTTTTTTTTTTTTTTTAAATGTGACCTATACCTATACTTCACAGAAACCTGACAATTTAATAGGGGTGTGCAGACTTTTTTTTTTTTTTTTACAGTATGTAAAGTGCTGCATAAATTGTTGGTGCTATATAAATGCCTGTTAAAAAAAAAATAAATAAATAAATAACGTGAGCTGCAATCTTTTATCTTTTTAGGAAGAAGTTGGAGGAGAAGGCACTCCTGTATGAGAAGATGACCAAAGGTGACTTTCCTGGTAAGATTACAAGGAACTGATTCAGCTCATTGCTTTGTGATCCATAGGGACTCCAGTGCTTCAGTGCACATTTCTCCCTTTTTATCCCTTTTTTAACCACTTTTATCACTTTAATTGGTTTAAGTGGTTGTAAACCCACTGGGGACCACATTAACCTACAGGTAAGCCTAGATTAAGGCTTACCTGAAGGCTTACCTGTAGGTGCAAGAAATATCTCCTTAACCACTTTCAGACCGGACCAATTTGCAGCCAAAGGACCAGGCCCCTTTTTGCGATTCGGCACTGCGTCGCTTTAACTGACAATTGCGCGGTCGTGCGACGTGGCTCACAAACAAAATTGACGTCCTTTTTTTTTTCACAAATAGAGCTTTCTTTTGGTGGTATTTGATCGCCTCTGCGTTTTTTATTTTTTTGAGCGACAATTTTGAAAAAAAACACATTATTTTTTGCTATAATAAATATCCCCCAAAAATATATAAAAAAAACATTTTTTTTTCCTCAGTTTAGGCCGATACGTATTCTTCATATTTTTGGTAAAAAAAATCGCAATAAGCGATTATTGATTGGTTTGCGCAGAAGTTATAGCGTTTACAAGATAGGGGATAGTTTTATAGCATTTTTATTAATTTTTTTTTTACTAGTAATGGCGGGCGATCAGTGATTTTTATTGTGACTGCGACATTATGGTGGACACGTCGGACATTTTTGACACATTTTTGGGACCATTGTCACTTATACAGCAATCAATGCTATTTAAATGCACTGATTCCTGTATAAATGGCACTGAAGGGGTTAACCACAAGGGGGCAGTGTAGGGGTTAAGTATGCCTAGGGGTGTGTTTCTTACTGTGGGGGGGCGTGGCTGTCAGCTAATGAATGCTGATCTCTGCTCCAATCACAGGGAGCAGAGATCGGCGTTGCTAGGCAGAACGGGGAGATGCTGTGTACTTCCGCATCTCCCCGTTCAGCCTTCCCGTGAGACGATCGCGGGTCTCCCCGCGGCGATCAAGTCTGCGGGACCCGCGACCGGCGCGCTCCCGATGGCACAGCAGGCATTAAGGAGGGACTATATATATATATATATATATATAATTACGCCCTCCTGCCTGCACGTGCCATTCTGCCGACGTATATCGTCGTGCGCCGGTCGGGAACCGGTTAACCTACGTGGTTAAGGAGATATTTTACAAAAATCGGGCACTGATGTCTACGTAGACAACGGCACAAGCGCACTGAGCATGCCATTAGTGAAGACTAACATGCCGTCACTGACGACTCCCGCACGCATCCGTCAGAGTGACGTCATCGCTGCTCCGGCCACTCACAGCGCCGGAGCAGTGATACCCAGAAGGAAGATGGACGCTTCGTGGAAGAGGGGACAGCGGTGACATCGCAGGTTCCTGTGTCAGGTAAGTGACACATAATGGGCTACTATGCGATGCACCAAGTATCATTTTGTGGTGCTAAGTAATTTTGTATGACATTTGTTAATGATACGAAGAAATGCAGCACAATAGATCTCCTGCAGTCCACAACAATAGACCCCCCCCTAAACAGTAGACCCCCCCCCCCCCCCCTACAAGCAACATGAGACTCCTCCTCACAACAGTAGATCCCCCTCCCCCAGCAACAATATATCCCACAGTAACCAGCATCAATAGACCCCCCTCCTCAACAGTAGATCCCATAACAGCAGCATAAGACTTTTCTCCAACAGTAGACCCCCCTTCCAGCAATGCTAAACCCCCAGCAACAATAGACCCCCTCATCAGTAGATCCCCTACCAGCAATGGTACACTCCCCAGCAATAATAGTTCCCCACAGTAGTCGGCATCAATAGACCCCTGCCCCCCCAACAGCATAAGACGCCTCCCACAACAGTAGATTCCCCTCCAGCAACGCTACACCCACCAACAATAGATCCCCATTAGACAGCATCAATAGACCCTCCAGCGCCCCTTGCTAACGCATATATTCAGCGCTGGAAGTGCCTTACCTCCCCTTGTTCCTGCTGAAATAAAGCCCTGGTTTACACCAACTGGCCGCCGTCTGGCCCCCTTAAAGTCTCAAGAACCATAAACCGGCCCTTTGCTTAGAAAGTCTGGAGAAAACGTAACTTTTGCTACTTTTATTGCTCTGATAACCTAACAAAAATTGTATTTCTGCTACTTTTATTGCTGCGTTTTTATATCTGTATTGTTGCAGATTAGTCTTCCTAAGCTCTATGCCTCTAATGATGTAGAAGGGTATTACGTACACTTTAACTTCCTGGGGTTCAGCCAGCCCTAAATTACCGAAATGATTGCAGTTCTGTAAAAATGTTCAGTTGTTGATCTACTTTTCTCTTCCCACCTCTGAAAGGTTAAATGAGTTGACATTTATAATGGTCGGTGATTTTCCTCTTCATAACCGGTACAGAATCGGCTCCGCATTGTGTATGTATCGGCACGTACCATTGTGACTCGTACCAGGTTCAGAGTCGGGCGCTTCGCTATCTCTCGCCCTCGCTGTTGCTTCATCTCATTATTGGTAAATTGAGGTGCTCAATGCCGCCACAGCTGGTGCTTTTATGTGCGAGACGAGAGCCTCTCATCCGGCGCACTTCATGCGCTCCTTTCAAGTCTCTCTTATGCTGTATTGAAGCGCGGCATCAAAGCCCCCGATTTTTCGGCTCCCATTAGTTTTTTTATTTTCCATGCCAGCTGATGCTGGAACACGCTGCTTTTAACCATTCCTTTTCTCCTGTGCTAATGACACGCCGCCTTTGCCTGGCAGATGAGGAGACGGAGGAGCTGTACCTGGTGGATTTTGCACAGAAGATAATAGACAAGCAGAGAGAGGTGCAGACATTGTGTCACAAGGAGCAGAAGACGGACTATGGGGAGGACGACACCAGAGCTACAGATCTGCCAGTCCCGGGTCCTAAAGACCCCGCGGAGGAATGGTGAGTGTATTTCAGAGGAACTACTTCATGGCAAGTACATGGAAATCCAATCGCTAAAGCTGAAGGTTACCGTAATCTTAAAAAAAAAAATGAATGCAAACGCCCAAAGGCAATCTCCTCAAGAATGTATGTTTATTGAATGAAAAGTCACAGCATAAAACAGAGGTTTCTTATACCCTGCAAAAACACCCCCTCCCCCCTGAAACCCATACACTTCCCACTAGGGATGCACCGATACCATTTTTTTTTTTTTTTTTTTTTTTTTTTTTAGTACTCGCCAATACCAATTACCGATGCCTACCGCAACTGTTTTTTGTTTTCACTTCAGCTGTCGGCAATGGTACAAAGCATTGAAAAGTTATTTACAAATAAAATAGATTTTTGTTTTTAATTTTGCGCTTTTTCAATGTGAAATGTGTAAATATATGTTGAATATAGGTGAATATTTTTGCACATATATATTAACAAAGCATTATATCGTTTATAAAATAGACATATAAAAATAAAAAAAAAGCAGGAAAATAATAGAGGAGAATATGGAGTTAATTAAGGCTGATTACAGTAAATTAAGGGGTTAAACAGAGGAACATTTATTCATCCCTCTGATCTGCAGATGAAGAAACAGAAAGATACAAAGAAACAATGTTTCTTTTTATTTTAGTGTTTCAGCTGAGCAATGTTGTTAATAAACATTGCTAGCTGGTGTGTGTGTGTGTGTGTGTGTGTGTGTGTGTGTGTGTGTGTGTGTGTGTGTGTGTGTGTGTGTGTGTGTGTGTGTGTGTGTGTGTGTGTGTGTGTGTGTGTGTTGACCCCACTGACGGCTCAAAGAACTGAGCCTGAAAGTATTGGTGCATTTGTACAAATACTCGGTATCGGCACCAATACTAGTATCGGTGCACCCCTACTTCCCACACACATGCCTACACCCTCCCACTAAGAATTCGGATCCCCATAACTGACTCCCCTACAAAAACCCAGAGCCGTCCTCCTCCTGGAAAGCTAAGACAGTGCGACCACAACCCCTCCCCTAAATAGGTAATAGTTGTGGGGGGATGAGCTGTTGGAGGAAGTAAAACAATGTTAGTTAGTAGCAGGATAGGCTTTTTCGGAGATAGTCTAAAGATGGATAGATTAGGGGACAGCTCGGACAGATTGGGGTGGGGAGTTCCAAAGGATGGGAGAAGCTCTGCTTATACCCTGCAATGTTGCCTGTAGCTGCAGGCATCATTCAGATATCACCGCCCAAAGTCCATGACGTTGGGCTGGTGGGAACCGGTTAATGAGTGCTCGCCAGCACCCTCACAGTTCATTGAGAGCTAAAGGCCATCTGCAGCAATTTCAGATGTTGATATACTGTGAAATAAGGCTGCGCTAGCAGATGTGAATCACCACTAGGGGTGTAAGTGAGGCAAACAAAACAATGAAAATTGCAACTTATAGTGACAAAATTGCTAATACACGTGACTCACCACTGGAGGTGGTGCAAATATTGCGACTGTGAATACTAATACCACTATGAGGCAATCATAACAATAAAAATTGCAACTTATAATGACAAAATTGCCAATACACGTGACTCACCACTAGAGGTGGTGCAAATATTGCGACTGTGATTACTAATATACCACTGTGAGTATAAGTGAGAAAACCTTGCTTTACAAAACAAACAGTATAAGCAACAATAAATTAAAAGTCCAATATTGCAGGTTGGGATAAATTGCAGGTGATCCTGAAGGGATGATCCCCTAGAGAACCCTACTCACCAGAACAATGTGACCCACGGCTTTGCAGTCCTAGGGTCTAAAAGAGCTATAATGAGGTGGTGAGATGGGCGATGTCAGGAATCCAGAAAATACTTCAAATAATCCAATGGAGACTCCGGTTGAATATGGGCGCCGTAAAGAGGAAAGAAAGAACAAGCATGTGTGGTATCGCCGTGCTAAACCTCTAAGTGCTAAACAATAGTAACTCACTACTGAGCAGACTTGGATCAGCGAGTTCCGGGTGCGCTGTTGGCGTGCGCTCCAAACGGAACAGGAAGCAGGCGTCACTGGCTTACTGGCCGGTAAGCCAGTGACGCCTGCTTCCTGTTCCGTTTGGAGCGCACGCCAACAGCGCACCCGGAACTCGCTGATCCAAGTCTGCTCAGTAGTGAGTTACTATTGTTTAGCACTTAGAGGTTTAGCACGGCGATACCACACATGCTTGTTCTTTCTTTCCTCTTTACGGCGCCCATATTCAACCGGAGTCTCCATTGGATTATTTGAAGTATTTTCTGGATTCCTGACATCGCCCATCTCACCACCTCATTATAGCTCTTTTAGACCCTAGGACTGCAAAGCCGTGGGTCACATTGTTCTGGTGAGTAGGGTTCTCTAGGGGATCATCCCTTCAGGATCACCTGCAATTTATCCCAACCTGCAATATTGGACTTTTAATTTATTGTTGCTTATACTGTTTGTTTTGTAAAGCAAGGTTTTCTCACTTATACTCACAGTGGTATATTAGTAATCACAGTCGCAATATTTGCACCACCTCTAGTGGTGAGTCACGTGTATTGGCAATTTTGTCATTATAAGTTGCAATTTTTATTGTTATGATTGCCTCATAGTGGTATTAGTATTCACAGTCGCAATATTTGCACCACCTCCAGTGGTGAGTCACGTGTATTAGCAATTTTGTCACTATAAGTTGCAATTTTCATTGTTTTGTTTTGCCTCACTTACACCCCTAGTGGTGATTCACATCTGCTAGCGCAGCCTTATTTCACAGTATATCATATTTAAGGTTTAACTTTTTCAGGTAGCAGCAGCAGTATTTGTTTATTAACTATTGCATGGTGTTATGCGTTTTTTTTATAGTACTCTTTGGCGCAAGTATTAAGTTTTGTTTACAATTTCAGATGTTGGTTGTAGTTAATTCATTCATTCAAATTTTGACAGAGGGTGCCTGGAAAAATTCCTCACCTGCTGTGACAGTGGGGGATGTTTAACCACTTCAATACCAGACACTTAGACCTTCCTGCCCAAGCCAATTTTCAGCGCTGTCGCAATTTGAATGACAATTGTGCGGTCATGCTACACTGTACACAAACAAATTTTTTATAATTTTGTTCCAACAAATAGAGCTTTCTTTTGGTGGTATTTGATCACCTCTGCAATTTTATTTTTTATTTTTTGCGCAACAAACAAAAAAAAGACCGAAGATTTTGCCAAAATAATAGTTTTTCTTTGTCACTGTTGATTTTTTTTATTTTTTTGTAAATAAGTGCGTTTTCTTCTTCAATGACGGGCACTGATATGGCTGCACTGATGAGGTGGCACTGATGGGCACCGATAGGTGGCACTGATGGGCACTCAAAGGCGGCACTGACAGGGAATTATAGGTGGCATGGATGGGCACTGATAGGTGGCACTGATGACACTGATGGGTGGCATTGCTGGGCATCCCTGTCTTATAACATAAATATTATGTGCCAATCAGTGCCCATTTGTGGGCACTGATTGGCATATTTTGTGCATTTCTTTTAACATGTGGATGGCCATGGGGGATGTACCTGGCCATCCACATGCTGGGGGCTTCCCTGGTGGTCTAGTGTGGGCATCTGAGGGGGGGCTGCGCTGATGAACAATCAGGGCATACCCCCCCTGTCAGGAGAGCCGCCGATCGGCTCTCCTCTACTCGTGTCTGTCAGACGCGAGTGAGGAAAAGCCGATCAACGGCTTTTCCTGTGTACATCGTGATCAGCCGTGATTGGACACGGCTGATCACGTGGAAAGAGCCTCCATCGGAGGCTCTTTACCGAGATCAGTGTAGCGGTGTGTCAGACTGACGCACCGATCGCCGCGATGCGTGCCCCCACGGGTGCGCAGCGGCTGTTATCTTGAAGGACGTCATATGACGCCCAGTCAGGATAACTAAACCACTTCCCAGACGTCAGTATGCTATTGACCGGGCGGGAAGTGGTTAAAGTAATTGAAAATATTTTTACATTTTCAGCTTTTGTTAAAAATTATATCTGGTGGTCCTGCCATGTCAGTTTTTGCTCGGGCATTCTATAGGGTGACAATGCTCTGTCCCTGTGTTGTCACCCCTCAAATAGAGACTACAAGGGGTTGTTTTACCAAAATGTGGAGAGTGCAAAATCTGGTGTATCTGTGTATGGTCGCCGATCAGCTTCTAACTTCAGCTTGCAATTCCATTGCACAGAGCAGGTAAGTATAGACATGTTTTGTAATTTTATTTTTTCTTCTAAAAATAACAAATCACTTCACTTTTCTATGGTTTAGAGCGAGTTTTAAGACCTGTGATGTTTCCCCCCTGGCAATGTTATTTAGAGCTCCTCTGCATGTGTGATCCACAAGTGTATAAGTGTCTCATCATTTGTCTTCTCTCCTATCCATAGGGTGGATTATGTTGATTCACTAGGCCGATCGAGGCGCTGTATGAAGAAGGATCTACCAGAGCTTTTGAAAATGGACAAAAATCTACAAGGAAAAAAGTAAGACACCACAACATATGACTTGTATAGAATACAGTGGGGTTGATAAACTAAAGAGTGAAAAATCTGGTGCAGCTGTGCACGGTAGCCAATCGGCTTCTAACCTCAGCTTGATCAGTTAACCACTTAAGGACCGGATGATTTTCCCCCTTCCTGATCAGACTTTTTTTTTGCGATACAGCACTGCGTCGCTTTAACTACCAAGTGCGCGGTCCTGCGACGCTGTACCTGACCAAAATTGATGTCCTTTTTATTTTTTTCACAAATAGAGCTTTCTTTTGGCGGTATTTGATCACCTCTGCGGTTTAAATTTTTTGTGCTATAAACAAAAAAATAGTGCCAATTTTGAAAATTATATTTTTTTTACTTTTTGCTATAATAAATATAAAAAAAAAAGTCTTCATCAGTTTAGGGTAATAGGTATTCTTCATATTTTTGGCAAAAACAATCGCAATAAGCGGATATTGATTGGTTTTCCCAAAAGTTATAGCATCTACAAAATAGGGGATAGATTTATGCAATTTTTATTTTTTTACTAGTAATGGCGGTGATATTTAGCGGGACTGCGACATTGCGGCGGACAGATCGGACACGTTTGACACTAAAAATAGCCTAAAAATAGCCACTGATTACTGTATAAAGGTCACTGGTAGGGAAGGGTGTAACACTAGGGGGCGATCAAGGGGTTAAGTGTGTCCTAGGGAGGTGTTTCTAACTGGGGGGGGGGCTGCCTGATAGTAGAGAGATCGCTGTTCCTAATCGCTAGGAACCACAGATCTCTCTCTACATCCCTGACAGAATGGGGATCTGTCTGTTTACATTGCCAGATCCCCCCCCCCCCCGTTCTAGCTCTGAGGAGAGACCACGGGTCACCGGCGGACATTGGCACTCATCGGCTCCGGCGTCGCGCGCCCCCTATAGCCCTTAAAGCGGCCGGCGATTCACGCAGGGGAGGCTGGTCGGCAAGTAGTTAAGCTTTGACACAAAAGCATAAAATCTGATTGGTTTCTATGCAGAACTGCACCAGATTGTGCACACTCCAGAATTAGTAGCTGTGTAGGGGAAATAGAAGACGTCCATAAACTTTGTAAAATGTCAAGTGTGAAACAGCTCAACCTTCTGTTTGTCTTTACAGACCGGCTGCTCAGGAAAAGACTTTACTGTCTGAGGATATGAGACGGGAGATTCAAAGACAGCAGTGGGAACAGGAAGAGGAAGAAGCCTTGAAGACGCCGATGGGTCCCTTACATTATGAAGACATAAGGGACAATGGTATAGAAGCTTTTCTCTTTTTGTAAAACTATAACTGCTCATATCCAGCATCTGTTTTCCCATGATCAATCATGTTTTTCAGTAATGTACCAAACAGGATCCTAGTGGGATTGACCCCAGGACCTAAGTGCTGCAGGGCAGCAGTGCGAATGACATACTTTCTGTACTGCCATTGTTGGAGCCCAATTTACACTGGGGCCGCCCGTGCGTTAGCGGTAAAGCGCTGCTTGTTTTAGCAGCGCTTTACCGCTTTTTAAGCGCCGCTTTTCGGCCGCTAGCGGGGGGCGCTTTTAACTCCAAAGAAGGTATTAAAATCTCCCGTGTTGCGCCGCTTCGGAATCGCTTTTCAGGTGCTTTGGAAATTGCTGCCCATTCATTGCAATGGGCGGGGGTGTTTTTAGGAGTGCTAAATACAGAGCTCCCAACCTGCCCCAAAGATGGTGCTTGCAGGACTTTTTCTAACTTCCCGCAAGTGCACCGCCCCAGTGTGAAAGCACCGGGCTTTCACATTCGATAGGAGTCAGTTTACATAGGAGGCAGTTTTTAGGCGCTTTACAGGCGCTATTTGAAAATTGCCTTAGTGTGAAGAAGGAAAGAGGACGAACCATCTAAGTGTACCTCTTTGAGCATTTGGAATAGATGAGGATAAATACACTTACATGGGTTGGAATCGGCATGTAACTGTAGCCATCTGAGATATGCAGAGATCGCCAGGTCAGCGGCTGGTGGTGCCAGAGGTCGGCAGGTAAGCGGCTGTATTAGCAGAGCTCAGTATTAGTAAGTGGGTGGTGTGCATGTCATCAGAGAGGCTCTCTTGGAACATGCAAAGATCATCAGGAAAGCATCAGGACACGGGCAGAGTGGCGCCAGTAAGCAGCTGGATATGGAGCTGGTGCACAAGGTGATTGGCTGTGCGGAAGCTTCCGGGTACGTTTGATCCACTTAGTGGTGATCGATTTCTCGGCGCAGCTTTCCTCGTGGATGACGTCCCTATGTGACGGGGGTGGTACATAGTGGCGTCTTCCAAATGCTTAGACGGTGCGCCCCCTTCCCTTCTCTTTGCATATGTGTATTAGGCAATCTCAAGCCCTATCTAAGACCGATCACTAAGTGCACATCTAGCCGGCTTTGGTGACCCATCTCCTCAACAGGAAATGCCCTCCCTACAATAGCAGACTGCATTTCCTGATTAATTAAAAAAAAAAAAAAAAGGGGGAAGGAGCTGTTGAGGGCACGATTGTTTTCTGTGTGCCCTGTTCACACCATATATATGTGGTAGGGTGCAGAAAAAAGCAACACAATGGACATGATGTGAACAAGCCCTTAGAAATCATACCTGGCTGCAGATTGAAATTAAAAGTTTGTTTAATAACCTTAAACTTCTAAATGGTTGTGCAGTTATAAATTTAGACATGGACCAGTAACATAGGTGAGGTTGAAAAAAGTCCATCAAGTCCAACCTGTGTGTGTGCTTTTTATGTCAGTATTGCATTGTATATCCCTGTATGTTGTGGTCTTTCAGATGCTTATCTAATAGTTTTTTTGAAATTATCGATGCTCCCTGCTGAAAGCACTACCACCTTACTGCTCTTACAGTAAAGTACCCTCTATGTAGTTTAAGGTTTAAACCTCTTTTCTTCTAATTTTAGTAAATGGCCACGTGCCTTTTTAAATTCCCTTTCGCAGAAAAGTTTTCTCCCTATTGTGGGGTCCCCAGTACAGTATCTGTAAATTGAAATCCTATCCCCTCTCAAGCGTCTCTTCTCCAGAGAGAATAAGTTCAGTGCTCACAACCTTTCCTCATAACTAATATCCTCCAGACCCTTTATTCGTTTTTTTTGCCCTTCTCTGGACTCTCTCCAGTTCCAGTACATCCTACCTGAGGACTGGTGCCCAGAACTGGACAACATACTCCAGGTGCGGCCAGACCAGTGGCCCACGGAGCCCTCTGATGTGGCTCTCAACCACCAAACCAGGGAAGCTCATGCTCTGGGATGGCAGGTGGGCAAGCCCAGATCAAGATCAACGGTTTACCGACACTATCCTAGAGAATCGGTGAATGGAGCCGGTGCTGGCAGAGGAGGAATCGGGCAGAAGAATCGAGAGCAATTAGATGATGCTTCCTCTGTAGCACCAGCTCCTGTCCCAGGCGGAGTGATACCAAGTGCACTTTGCCTAGCAGCTTGTAGAGCGATGCCAGCAGAATCCTGGAGGAGGAAAAGGTATAAAACATCAGCTGCTGCAGTCTTGCAATAAGCAGATTGGCACTTATAAAAAAAGGATTATTAGGCTGCTTTCACACTGATCCACAGGTGCAGCGCAGTGCACCTGAGGCTTTCCTGCTGGTTAGCTGCACTGAGCCATAGACCTCGATGATATCCTGCGGGTGTGGCGCACCACACCCGCAAGATGTAATAGAAGTCTTAATATAAGGACACTTACCTGTCCAGGGATCCCACAGGCCCAGGGAGCTGATTCGTCAATCAGCTTTGGGTGCAGGCGCTGGCATTGTAAGTAAGGGAAACCGGCAATGAAGCCTTCAGGCTTCACATGCTGATTTCTACTGCGCATGCGCTAATTTCGTCTCGGTTTCTAAATGGTCCCGCTGTTTTCTGGGACCTGTGTGTGTGTCCCAGAAGGCAGGGGAGGAGGAGGGGCCAGAAATGTTGTAGATCACTGATCAGCGATCTTACCTGGCTGTGGGAGCGGGTACCTGTCAAAGCAAGGTACCCG
Organism: Lithobates sylvaticus; assembly: GCA_028564925.1. Taxonomy (NCBI): domain Eukaryota; kingdom Metazoa; phylum Chordata; class Amphibia; order Anura; family Ranidae; genus Lithobates; species Lithobates sylvaticus. The sequence goes on along the minus strand of CM053032.1, from coordinate 15,959,575 downwards.
CTCTCCCTCCAAAAAATGCAAAATGTGCCAGGGGGAGGGGGGGGAAAGGGTGTAGACAAGTGGAGCTTCCCTTTTCGGTGGAGCTCCGCTTTTAAGTGGCCCTCACTCTTCAAAAGTTTGAGCACCCCTGCTCTAAACTATGGCTTGAACAGCACTGCTGACATTAAAATATAAATGTCTATTTTGCAATCTGTTTTTATTTACGTTTCTTTCTTCTCCATTGAAGGACACAGGAGGTTGACCACTTTTGGGTTACTTCCACTACAGGGGGCTTGAACATTGGCCAACAAACTGTAGGTCAGCCCGGGATAACCCATCCCACTACCAGCTCAGTTGAACTGATTTTGGACATTCCAAAAGTGAATGACTGCCTGTGTTCCTCAATGTACGAGGATTATTTGTAAAATCCTATTATTCGAGTCCATTGAGGGAGACGGGTACTATATAGTCTCAGTACTACTTTGCTACTGAACTGAGGCATGCTGGTACTAGGTGCTGTTATTCTGGGCTGGCCTGCATTTTTTTGTTTGCCAATGTCCTGTTCTCCTGTAAACAGCAGTATAATCCGAAAGTGCATTACTTCCTGTGTGCCTTGATAGATTACAAGAGAAGAAGGATTTTGCAGTGAGTACAAAATAATTTTTTATTGATCATATCAACTTTTTGTCTGTTTTGCTATTGCAGAGGCCAGGCAGCTGGGTGTTGGCTACTTTGCCTTTTCCACGGATGAACAGAGCCGCCAGAAGCAAAGAGAAACGCTGGATATGCTGCGAGATCAGGTAAGAGGCACGGATAAAGGTAACTTCAATTATCTATATTAGGGCCTAAGTCGATAGGCTTTTGTTTGCACCAGTTGTTGGGAAAGCAAAAGCAGCTTGACGCAGGTTAGCGTATAGCCGGTACCTGTGTACCCATGTAACTAATAAAGTTTTTTTATTCAAGAGCATCCGAGTTGCCGGTCTTCCTGATTTAAGCTTGACGCAGGTCGATGCAGCTTTGTAGGTTAAAGCTGAACTCCAGGCAAAACAAAAATTTCCCTTGCAATGGGTCAGCTTTTTGTCTAGGGGTTTGGAAAATGGAGATATACTTGTCCTAATTCTCCGACGCAAGACTAGTCCCTGTGGCTCCTACGCCCCCCCCCCCCCCCCCCCTGCGGTCTTGTGCTGTGGACTGTCCCTGATGTCATTATGCCCATATAGACCTGCTCTGAAAGTAATGACGTCAGGAATAGCCCACTGCTGGATTGTGGGGGAGTGCACTGTGCCCAGAGTTGGGCTTTATAAAGGAGTGCCAGCAAAAAAAAAAAATTAAAAGTCAGCAGCTACAAATACTGCAGCTGCTGACTTTTAATAATCGTACACTTACCTGTCCCAGGGGTCCAGCGATGCGGGGGAACGAGACCCCCCCCCCCCCTCGTTCCCCGCTCCGCTCGCGGCGCCGGCATTCTTAATGTGGGAACCGGCTGTGGCTTCACAGCCGGGCACCCACTGCGCATGCGCGAGCGGCGCCTTGCGCCGTGATTCGACGCTCACTCATCTGGGACACATGACAGGTCCCAGATGACTGTGCGGCGCCTACAGGAAGTGACGTTTAGCCCGGGCAATGAAGGTGGCAGACTACGAGGGACCCCTAGCAACAGGCATTTAGAGGTGAGTAAAATTTTTTTTTTTTTTTTTTCCGCTTGCGGTGCCGGCATTCTTAATGTGGGAACCTGGCTGTGGCTTCACAGCCGGGCACCCATTGCGCATGCGCGAGCGGCGCCGTGCGCCGTGATTCGACGCTCACTCATCTGGGACACATGACGGGTCCCAGATGACTGTGAGTAAAATTTTATAGCTGAAAGATGGCTGTAACGCGGGCCATGTACGTCCTCCCATGCTCGTGGGGCGCGGGCGGTGCCCTTTGTGATCAGTGAGTCCATGAGATTCCAGGCCCCTTACCACGTGATCAGCTGTCAGCCAATGACAGCTGATCACGTGATGTAACCGGAAGCCAGTGATTGACTTTTTTATTTATTTTTTCCCCCTCACACTGACCTCATGAGGAGAAAAAAAAGCTGATTACCACGTCTTGTGTAAATGGGACATCGGTCCTGCACACCGAGAGCCAGTGCCACCTTGCAGTACCCACCAGTGCCACCTATCAGTGCTTCATCTTCAGTGCAGCCTCATCAGCGCACATCAACGAAGGAAAAAAAAAATTAGAGGTTTGCTAAATGATTATAACATTTTTATTTTAATTTTCGGTCTTTTTTTGTTTAGCAAAAAATAGCCCCAGTGGTGATTAAATACCACCAAAAGCTCTATTTGTGTGGAAAAAAAAAAAAATAACAATTTCATATGGGTACAATGTAGCATGACCGTAGAATTGTCATTCAAAGAGTGACATCGCTGAAACTGCCCAGTAAGTAAGTTATTAAAGTGGAGTTCCACCCACTTTTACAACTCTTCAGCATCCCTCACTAAACTGTGCACTGTAAACAAATTGGATATTTTTTTTATTTTTTTTCCAGCACAGACTGTATATCTGCTGTATTCATTTTTCACTTCCTCCTCCCTGGCCGCGGCCCATCGCATCATTTCCTGTTTGCAATGCCTCCTGGGAAGGGGCAGCAACTTCCTCTCAAACTGCCGTTGCTATGGAAACCTGACATGAAACCTATTACACTGCTTATGCTGCACTGAGCATGTACGAGATCTGCAAGGATGAGATCCAGGAAGAAATACAGTCTGGCTTCAGATGCCCACACTTAAGATGGCCACGGCCTGCTGCAAGTTTATAAAATAACAAACTACTGCTAAAAACTAACAAAATAGACCTTAGTTTACAGACTAACTTTACTAGAATACATTAAGCTTGTGTATTATAGGGGTATTTTTATTTAAAAAGTATAATTTTGGCCGGAACACCGCTTTAAATCTGAAATTGAAGCTGCTTCGATTTTGCCACCTTCTAACCCAGACCTGGCGAGCAGAGATGTCCCGGACGAGCCCCCACATATATCGCTACCTCTGCAGAGCCGCTTGTACTATTAAGTACTCTGCTCTTTCCCTTGGCCCTAAGTGGAACCTCACTCTTGCTGACACCACCAGAATACCCTTGCCGGAGCCTCCCGGCATTTGCACAAGAAGGGCACACACCGATTGTGGTAAAGCAACCCCCCTCGTCAACATGTGAATTACATTTTTAAATAAAGCAATTCTATTTTTATTACATACCTTATGAATAAAAGGGGCAGCCTAGGGACAGTCAGGCTGGGGAGGAAAAAGGCTAAATGATGCTGGATATTCTCCAGCCACTAAATGAGGCGGGGCTATATCTGATTTGCTGCAGCTTCTAATGCACATTGTGGGAAGCTCACAGTGTGCAGTGAAATCGGAGTAATCCATTTCAGTCCAACAGAGGAGCCGGTACAACTGTGCAAGACTGAAGGGAAGACCGGAGTTCAGGTTTTGATGGAGATGAACATTATTAAAATACAACCCCCTTCCCCCCCGAATGCCATGTCACAAATTCAAAATTAACATTTACAACGTTCTCGAGTAGTGCGAACAAATAACATTTTTCTCTTGCAGACTGAAGATCAAAGGGTGAAGCGTGAACGCCTAAAAGCAAAGCGTAAAGCAATGCTGGACGCACGGCTTGCCAAACTGCGGCAGCGTAAAATGAAAAATGGGACAGAAGGAGAGGAACCGGAGGGAGCTCAGGGTGAGGGAAAAGAAATGATATTGTGGATATACAGAACTTATCTTTGCTAATCAGATTCAGTTTTATTTATTTTTTTCCTCCATAATGCATTGGGTTTGTTGAAATGATTATTTGATTGATTTTTTTTTTTCTTTTTAATCAGCCTGATGACAATGGCATTGGGACCTGTTTGCTTTGTATATGTCTTTAACCCCTTTAAAGGGGTTTAGAATGCCGGGAGGTGGGGGGCGGGGCTTATGGTCATGTAACCGCCGTGATTGGCTGCCACATGATCGGAAAGCTCCTGATTACAAGTGGCGTTAGTGAGCTTTCCGTTAGCCGCCGGGAGCATGCAGGGCGCACGCTCTCGGCACAGCTCTAAATGCACTCTGCACCGAGATCCCACATATTTCCTTGTGCTCAGCGCCAAGAGATTAAAGTCCTACAAAACGCACACTGTTCAGTTTACATTGTCCCTTCTCTTTCTGTCTGTGGATGATGGCACTGTAGATATTTTTTAGAAAGAAAATAAAAAATTCTAAGTACCATTTTCCTAATCGATATACAGCTGTCACATGACCCAGATCTTTCCCAGCCTATCTGCAGGGAAACATAAGCAGGAAGAGCTTCTAGTCCTCTGCTGGTCACATGTAAAAAAAAAAATAAAATCAAACGGTTTTAAATTTTTTTTTATATATATATATATATATATATATAATGTTATTGAAATCAAAACTTTTATTATTTTTTTGGCAATAACATGGGTGTGGGTGGATTTCTGTGTCAGACCCTTCCAGCCTGTGTCAAGGAATAAGAGGGAGGTGAAGCTGCCATTAATCTACATGTAATATCCCGCCCTCATTGTGTTTAGCTGGTTAGTAGGCATGGAGGAGGGAGGGAGTGGGCTGTCATTGTGTATACACCCACATGTGTGACTCTATAGTCACATAGGCTGCTCAGGTGTGAAAGGGTGGAAACGCTCAGCATAGAAACCTAATTAAAAACTGAGCATGTGCAGAACTGCCAACACTGCTCTGCAAAATCGCTAGCTGAATTGGGGACATAAACCGAAGTGGGAGATGGAGAGCAGCGGGATAAATCAGGTTTTATGCGGAATACAGAAAACAAATCTCATGATGACTGAGTATGAAGAGCATGTAATACACCATTTATTGAGAGTTTTTTTTTTTATGATGTGGGTTTAGTGACACTTTAAGATATGTGTATATTTGTCTTATGTTTGTCAGTGTACATATTTATTTCCTTTTTCGTATGTGACACAGAAGCTCAGGATGAAGTGATCGGGCCGGAGCCAGAAGAGCCCTCTGAGCTGGAGAAGAAGGTGGAAGTTGTCATTCAAGAGCGAAGAGATACCAAACCCGGAGTCCCCCATGTCAGGGAGTGGGACAGAGGCAAAGGTAAGGCTTGTCGGTGTGGGATGATAGATTATGGGGGCCTTCCATAGCTTCTCATTTAATTAGTGGACCCAGGACAGGTTCGTCCTGTGCCCAGGGCAAGGATTGAGAATTGCGCCCCTCCTCTCCTGCTGCTAGTGAGTGCCATTGAATAGCTGTACTACCTTGCACCCATTTTCTGCTTGCCGCCCATAGTTTGCATTGAGTGTGCATTTGTGAGGGGGGTGCCCCCCACATTGCCACGCCTAGGGCGACTGTCCCTCCTACCCACCCCTTGTCCTGGCCATGAGTGGGGCCACACATTCTATCGTGTTTTTTTTTGCTCCATAAGACGCACCTGACCATAAGACGCACCTAGGTTTTAAAGGAGGAAAACAAGAAAAAAAAATGTTCTGAACCAAATGGTGTACCAAAATATTTTCCAGTGCCCATGAAATGCAGCCTGACCATTGCCATAAACACAGCCTGACCTGTTGTCATTTCATCCGCCTGACAAAAGACAGCAGCCCAAGCGGCAGAAAGCTCTGTCTTCAGTCTCAGAAACGGTGTCAGGCCCTGCCGGGAGATCGCCTGTTGCCCATGGAGGGGTTTGGATGTCTGTCCTCCGCTCTCCTGCCTCTGTTCCAGCGGCAGGAGGGGGGGGGGGGGAGTGGTGCCTGTCGTATATTCACACCATAAGACGCAGAGACATTTTCCCCCATCTTTCTGGGGGGGGATGCGTCTTATGGTGCAGAAAATACAGTAGTTTTAAAGTTGCAATACAATTTTAATGAAGAGATGTTGCATACCTGCAGAATAATATCTATAAAGAGTTTTAACCCGCCAAAAAAGGGACACTTACCTGTCCAAGGATCTAGTGCTGTCCTCAGCCGGGCTGGTTCTTCGCTGGTTTTAGGTCCCCAGCACCGGCATGTGGACTAAGAGAAGCCGGCTGTGACGCCTTTCGGCTTCATGAACAGCTTCAGTCTGTCCTTTGTGAATGGTCTTGCAGCCTCCTGAGAACGGTGACATGTCCCAGAAGGTTGTGGGGGGGGGTTGGTGAGTAGAATTTCTGCTCCGAACACCTTATCGGTTGGAGTAGAAGTGGGGTGGGGCCCCTGGTAATACGGAGCCTGGGAGTGCTATGACCGGTGGCGATGGCTGCGCAGAGAGAGAGGAACTGAGTCCCTCTCTGTGACCCCGGGAACCGTAATTTACAAGGATTTCGTCACTAACGTTTCTGCCTCTGTTTACCTGGCCACTAGCAGATAAATTTAATAAATGTTTTAAAAAAGAGCCCGCTCCCCATGCTTATGTGTGAATGCAAAAGTATATGCAAGTCCCATGCGCCTATGTAAATGGTGATCGCACCACACGTAAGGTATAGTTGCCAACGTCAGAGCAAGAACCATAATTCTAGTACCAGGGATAAGGAAAAAACATGAAATATGAAGAAAGCATATCGCTCTATAGCAGGGATATTCAATTAGCGGACCTCCAGCTGTTGCAGAACTACAAGTCCCATGAGGCATAGCAAGACTGACAGCCACAAGCCTGACACCCAGAGGCATGATGGGACTTGTAGTTTTGCAACAGCTGGAGGTCCGCTAATTGCATATCCCTGCTCTATACACTCAGTGTAATTTCTGTCTGCTTCCTTCCTCTTCTATCGGCACGAATCGCTTCTGACAAGTTTTCCTGACACCAAGAGAGGAAAGGTGACGGGAGGAAGCTCTCAGCTCTGTTTCTGTGTGCTGTGTGAAGGGGGTGTGTGTGTCCCTTCCCTTCAATCAGCTCTCAGATTCCCTCCCTGAGCTCTGCAGAGTGCAACTTCACCTCTCCGCTCCCTTTTTTCTGACATCTCAGACAAGCTTTATAAATTCTGTAGAGAGGAAACGACTGCAGATATAAACAAGTACTACAACATATGTAGGAGGATTTGTTTGATCTCTGCATCACCTGAGGCCAGTCACTTCACTGGGTGTATGTGAGGGTTTACAACCACTTTAATGTAATATGAACAACCATTTAAGCGTTGGGGGGGGGGGGGGGGGGGGGGGTGGAACGAGTAATATACAAGCTTCAGCAGTCTGGTCTGTTAGCATGACATCACTACCAATCTGCTCTTTTGTCTCAGAATTCACATTCGGCCGATGGTCCAAAGTCTGTGACGACCTGAGAAACGAACGTGAACCCGAGTTTGCACCGCCGTCCTTCTACGCTTCAGAGAAAAAAATAACTAAAAGGAATCGGAAGAAAGGACAGAACCAGGCGGGACCCTCTAATGTGGGACCTTCTAATGTGGGACCCTCTAATGACACTTCAGGATCGAGTGTAGAGAACAACCAGTATGCACAGGAAGCACCGGGACCCAACAAGCCCGCCAAGCTGGATGAGCGGAGTCTGGATGAAATGTTGTCTTATTACAGGAAGGTGACCTGATCCTACAACACTGTGCAGGGATGAGGGTGGGGCGGGGTTCTGAGAGCGCTGACCGGAGTGTTGTGGTGGAGGGGCGCCCCTTGTCAGAACATAATGTCACAACAGGGGCGTTTGCTGTACTAACGTTGGATTTGTTAGTACAGCAGCTCCGACCTGAGCTGTCAGTTTTTTTTTCCGGGTTGCGCGAGAAAAAACTAGTGGTGTGTACTATGCTTTAAAAAAAGCTGTCTACTTTTTCTTATTTTTTTTTATTTTATTTTTTTACTCCCATATTTAAAAGGTAACATGAAGCATGGTTGCATAGATCAGCGGTTCTTAACCTCAGTCCTCAAGTACCCCCAACGGCCATGTTTTCAGGATTTTCTTTACTTTGCACAGCTGCTATAAATCAATATCCATGACTTGGTATTGATAAGTGCTATTTTTATCTAATGCCGCGTACACGCGGTCGGAATTTCCGATGGGAGCTTTTCATCGGATTTTCCGACCGTGTGTATGCCCATCAGTCTTTTTCTGTCGGAATTTCCGACGGACTTTGGATTGAGAACCTGTTCTTAATTTTTCCGACGGAAAACCTTTCTATCGGCAATTCCGACAGGCAAAATTTTGACACATGCTCGGAAACAATTCAACGCATGCTCGGAAGCATTAAACGTCCCTTTCTATAGTGCCGTCGAACGTGTTGTATGCCGCGGTGTTATTGACCGTCGGAATTTGGTGTGACCGCATGTAGGCAAGACAGTTCGAGCAAAATTGCGTCGGAATTCCGACGGAAAAAACCATCAGAGCTTTTTCCAACGAGAATTCCGACCGTGTGTACGCGGCATAAGGGAAGTTCCCAAAACATGGGCCTTTGGGGGTACTTGAGGACTGACATTTGGTAACCACTGGCATAGATCATCCCACTAAATCAAAACCACTCCCTCCTTACCTCAATCATGGGGCATTTCTATAGATTACTTTTTATTTCAGCAAATACAGCCGTGTCACCCGTTCAATGGCATCTCTCATTAAAAATACTGAAGTCCCCTCTGCCACAGCAGCCGAGCGTGCCGGAATTAAAACCACTGCACGAGCCTGCGCATTTTACCTGCAACAACCTGACTGTGGTTGCAGAACTCTGCAGGCCCCAAAGTAGATGCTTAATTTTTTATATTGTGCTGTTTTTGGTGCATTTACTACATTTAAAAAAAAAATTTAGACTGTCTTTTTAATGAAGTGCAATGTGGCGTGAACCTGTTGTGCTGGGAACACTTTCAATTGGCACCCCCAGCACTGCGACTGCACAGTCACTGACAGCATCTGGTCACTTAGCAATGATTGGAAGCTGTTTGGCTGTCGCAGTGATCACATGATCTGGAAACCGTCCTATCACAGTGATCACCCGAGGAAGAGCTAATGCTACGATCTCTTACTGACCTGGCAGGACTATCTGTGCCCGTATCATAAGACCCACTAAATGGAATTTTAATCTTTAAACATATTTGCGTGAATTGCTGTGTATACACCTGTGCTGAGAGGGTGTGCACAGTTACCATTCCTTATCCGAAAGCAACAAGCGGTCAGGGTTTTTGTACCACCAATGATCTTAAGCCGTGCCCTGCCTCCTGATGTCATAATCCTCTCAAAGCGCTAAGTGGTTAAAATCATTGGCAGATAAAACCTTTCACAGGTAGGGTATTACATGGCATTGATCAGGCGTTGCTCTTTTGTAAACATGTTCAGTGTTGGACATTTTGACTCATGTTTCTGTTACTGTAATATAAAAATAAAACTTCTTGTGTATTTCCGTGTTGGGAAGTGTTTTTTTTTTTTTTTTTTTAAAAAGGTGACAAGCTGCTGCAAGATATGATGCTGACATGACCGATCGGGGATCTGGAGGAAATGTTAAATACCTTACTGTATTTATTGCAATATGGTTCAAATTAATTTTTCAAATTTTAATTCGAAATCGCTTTTGAATTTGGATAATTATTTTAACCACTTCAGCACCGGGCCAATTTACACCCTTCCTTACCAGAGCACTTTTTGTGATTCAGCACTGCGTCACTTTAACTAACAATTGCGTCGTGCGACGTTACACCCAAACAAAATTGACGTCCTTTTTTCCCCACAAATAGAGATTTCTTTTGGTGGTATTTGATCACCTCTGCGGTTTTTATTTTTTGCGCCATAAACAAAAGAAGAGCGACAATTTTGAAAAAAAAAACACAATTTACTTTTTGCTATAATATCCCATTTTTTTCTTTTTTAAAACTATTTTTTTCCTCAGTTTAGGCCGATACATATTCTTCTACATATTTTTGGTAAAAAAAATCGCAATAAGCGTGTATAGATCGGTTTGCGCAAAAGTTACAGCGTCTACAAAATAGGGGATTTATTGCATTTTTTTTTTTTTTTTTTTTTTTTTTACTAGTAATGGCGGCGATCTGCGATTTGTATTTTTTTTTTTTTTGTTTTTTTATTTATTGTTTATTTTTTTAAATTTTTTATTTTTTTTTCGTGACTGCGACATTGCGGCGGACACTTTTGACACATTTTTGGGACCGTTCACATTTACACAGCAATCGTTGCTAAAAAATTGCAGTGATTACTGTGTAAATGTGACTGGCAGGGAAGGGGTTAACACTAGGGGGCGCTGCAGGGGTTAATGTGTTCCCTAAGGCAGTGATTCTAACTGTGGGGGGAGGGGACTGACAAGGGGAGGAGACCGATCGGTGTTCCTCTGTACTGGGATCACATGATCGGTCTCCTCTTCACTGACAGGACGTGGAGCTGTGTGTTTACACACACAGCTCCACGGTCCCGTTGTTTTAACGGGCAATCGCGGGTGCCAGGCGGACATCGCGGCCGCGGGCACTCGCACCGGGTCCCGAACAACGCCGCCGAAGCGCGCGCCCCCTAGGCGGCCGGGATTGGGAGGACGTCATATGACGCCCACCCAGGATGGGATATCCACCTTGTGGGCGTCATATGACAGTGGGCGGTAGGGAAGTGGTTAACCACTTCAGCCCCGGACCAATTGTCAGCTTAAGGACCAGAGGTCTTTTTTCAATTTCGCACTGCACTACTTTAACTGGTAATTGTGCGGTCATGCAATTTTGTAACGAAACGAAATTTGCGTCCTTTTCTTCCCACAAATAGAGCTTTCTTTTGATGGTATTTGATTGCCTCTGTGATTTTTATTTTTTGCGATATATAAACGGAAAAAGAGCGAAAATTTTGAAAAAAAAAGAGATTTTCTACTTTTTGTTATAAAAAAAAAATCTAATAAACTCAATTTTAGTCAAACATTTGGGCCAAAATGTATTCAGCCACATGTCTTTAGTAAAAAAAATGCCAATAAGCGTATATTTATTGGTTTGCGCAAAAGTTATAGCGTCTACAAACTAGAGTACATTTTCTGGAATTTACACCGCTTTTAATTTATGACTGCCTATTTCATTTCTTGAGGTGCTAAAATGGCAGAGAAGTACAAAACCCCCCAAATGACCCCATTTTTGGAAAGTAGACACCCCAAGCTATTTGCTGAGAGGCATGTTGAGCCCATTGAATATTTTTTTTTTTAGTCCCAAGTGATTGAATAAAGACAAAAATAAAAAATAATTTTTTTTTTCTTCAAAAAGTTGTCACTAAATGATATATTGCTCACACATGCCATAGTTATATGTGGAATTGCACCCCAAAATACATTTTGCTGCTTCTCCTGAGTATGGGGATACCACATGTGTGGGACTTTTTGGGAGCCTAGCGCGTACGGGGCCCCGAAACCCAAGCACCGCCTTCAGGATTTCTAAGGGTGCAAATTTTTGATTTCACTCCTCACTACCTATCACAGTTTCGAAGGCCATAAAATGCCAAAATAGCACAAAACCCCCCCAAATGACCCCATTTTGGAAAGTAGACACCCCAAGCTATTTGTTGAGAGGCATGGTGAGTATTTTACAGCTCTCATTTGTTTTTGAAAATGAAGAAAGTAAAGAAAAAAAATTTTTTTTTTTCTTTTTTCAATTTTCAAAACTTTGTGACAAAAAGCGACATCTGCAAAATACTCACAATACCTCTCAGCAAATAGCTTGGGGTGTCTACTTTCCAAAATGGGGTCATTTTGGGGGGTTTTATGCCATCTGGGCATTCCATGGCCTCCGAAACTGTGATTGGCAGTGAGAAGTGAAATAAAAAAATTACTCCCTTAGAAAGCCTGAAGGCGGTGCTTGGTTTTTGGGGTTCCGTACGCAGCTAGGCTCCCAAAAAGTCCCACACATGTGGTATCCCCGTACTCAGGAGAAGCAACAGAATGTATTTTGGGGTGTATTTCCACATATGCCCATGACATGTTTGAGCAATATATCATTTAGTGACAACTTTTTGTAAAAAAAAATATATATATATTTTTTTTTTCATTATTAAATCTCTTGGGACAAAAAAAAAAAAATATTTAATGGGCTCAACATTGCTCTCAGCAAATAGCTTGGGGTGTCTACTTTCCAAAATGGGGTCATTTGGGGGGGGTTTGAACTGTCCTGGCATTTTATGCACAACATTTAGAAGCCTATGTCACACGTCACCCACTCTTCTAACCACTTGAAGACAAAGCCCTTTCTGACACTTTTTGTTTACATGAAAACATATTTTTTTTTTGCAAGAAAAATTACGTTGAACCCCCAAACACTATATATATTGTTAAAGCAAAGGCCCTACAGATTAAAATGGTGGGTGTTGCATTTTTTTTTTCCACACAGTATTTGCGCAGCGATTTTTCAAACGCATTTTTTGTGGAAAAAAATACACTTTTTTTTATTTTAATGCACTAAAAACACACTATATTGCTCAAATTTTTGATGAAATAAAAAATATGATCTTAGGCCGAGTACATGGATACCAAACACGACATGCTTTAAAATTGCGCACAAACACGCAGTGGCGACAAACTACATACATTTTTAAAAGCCTTTAAAAGCCTTTACATGATACCACATTAGATTCACGGAGGAGGTCTACTGCTAAAATTACTGCCCTCGATCTGACCTTCGCGGTGATACCTCACATGCATGCTGCAATTGCTGTTTACATATGACGCCAGACCAACGCTTGTGTACGCCTTTGCGCAAGAGAAGGGGGGGCAGGGGTGCTTTTTTTTTTTTTTTTTTAGTTTTTTTTTTTTATTTATTTAGCTTTTTTATTCTATTTTTAAACTGTTCCTTCCATTTTTTTTCTTTGTTATGATTTTTATTGTTATCTCAGGGAATGTAAATATCCCCTATGATAGCAATAGGCAGTGACAGGTACTCTTTTTTTGAAAAAAATTGGGGTCTATTAGACCCTAGATCTTTCCTCTGCCCTCAAAGCATCTGACCACACCAAGATTGGTGTGATAAAATGCTTTCCCAATTTCCCAATGGCGCGGTTTATATCCGGGAGGGGGGACATTCCCTCCTACTGCTTGTAAAAGCAGTCTAGAGGCTAATTACCCGCTAGAATTGCTTTTACATGAAAGCCGATCACTGGCTGAAAAGAATGATACCAAGATGATACCTAAACCTGCAGGCATCATTCTGGTATAACCATTCAAAGTCCAGCAAACATACTGGACATATATTGTAATCTTTTTTTTTTTCATGCAGCCTCTTGGCTGAACGAAAAAAAAAGAGATTGATTGGTGGGTATGCCCACCATTAGAATACCTCCCTTCATCCACCCACTTCTAATGATGGGCATACATGCACCATTTATATATGCCGATGCATGGGGGCATCCTCCCGCAAAAGTTATGCCGTGTACACACGGTCGGAATTTCGACCGTATGTACGTGGCATTAGGAGCCAATCGCTCCTCCCCCCCCGGCGGCCCCCCTGCGTCGGCATATATGCTCTTTTTTTTAACTGTGGTGGTGAAATCACCTCCTACAGCGTTGGAGTCGCGGCTTTATGTATCGTGGGAGCAAACGCTGTTGCTGTCAAGATAAATAAATCCGCGCTGCAACTGAATGGCGCACCTGAAAACAAAAAAATGCTTAACACTAAAACACAGTAAACAAAATTACATACCTGAAAAGCAAGCATGATAAAACATGATAAAACATAATAAAACATTGCAGAATAGAATGGAGTAAAAAAAGAGCAACAATAGAGAGAGAGAGAGAACAATAAAACGACAACTATTTTTGTTTTTTTTATTTTTTTGAGATTCACAGGTAAAAAAGCTCCTGACTGTTAGCGACTGAATCAAAACGCTACCACAAAAAAAATGTTAGCGATCGCAGGGATCAGGCCTGACTCTGCGAACGCTGCAGTTATGTGTGCTTAGTGTTTTGTAAGTGACAGTGATCGATCGATACTGCACTTGGGTGGGCTGGGCTGGGCGGAGGGGGAAAACGCAGGTGCTAGCAGGTATCTGGGCTGATCCCGCTAACAATGCGTTTTTTTGGAACCCTAAACTGCTGGGACGCTAGTATAGATCTGATCAGATCAGATATTGATCTGTTCAGATACTATACCACTAAGGGAGGTGTATGCTTTGCGCGTGGGTGTTTGCGGTACTGGCACTAACCTGGGGCGACGCAGACCTTATTTGACCCTAAAACCTAATTGATATCACCCGCCGGGCGATCAGGGGGTTAAACCGTTATTGGGTAATAAATGGCGGGTGCCCTGACAGTATAAAAAAAACAAGCTAACTAACCAGCGTCACCCGTAACAGTAATACAAAAAAAAAACTGGTTACCTAGCGACACTAATGCAGGGATCAGAAAAACGATCGCTTAGTGACACTGGCAAAAGGGGGTGAAAGGGTTAACTAGGGGCAATCAGGGGGTTAAACCTTTATTAGGTAATATATGGGGGTACCTGACGCTATATAAAAACCTGACGGGGAACCTAAATAACGAAATAACTAACTGGCTAACCAGCGTCACCAGTGACAGTTATACGGTGATTACTGGTGAAAGGGTTAACTCTAGGGGCAATCAGGGGGTTAAAACCTTTATTTAGGTTGTAATATGGGGGTACCTGACCTATAAAACTATTTATGAACCTATATAAAACATGGCGGTTTAAAATAAAAAAAAAATGGTTACCTAGCGACACAATGCAGCGATCAGAAAAACGATCGCTTAGTGACACTGGCAAAAGGGGGTGAAGGGGTTAACTAGGGGCAATCAGGGGGTTAAACCTTTATTAGGGGGGGGTAGGGGGCTACCTAGGACCTAAAACTAACTGCCCTGACAGTTATTACAGTCACACTGACACTAAATGCAGTGATCAGTAAATAAATGATCACTGCAATTAGTGACACTGTGACTGGGGGGGGAGGGGGTGATCTGGGGGGTGATCTGGGGGTGACAGGGGGGTGTTTTGTGTGCCTAACTGTACTGGTGTCAGTGTAGTGTTGTGCACTAACCTTAACATGTTCGCCGCTCGGCGTCTCCGGTCACATAGACCGGCGCACCGAGCGTGACATCACTTCCGCCTTCCTGTCTATACAATAGACAGGAAGGGGAAGCTTTTCATTCGCCAGGAGCGATCGCGAGGGGGTGGCCAGAAACCACTGGCCGTCCCCTCGTCCCGGATCGCTCCTGAAGCGATGCCGACCGTCCCCGCCGGCGGAGGGGGGTCCGATCGGACCCCCCAACCGCCTAAAGAATGGCACGTACAGGTACGTGGTTCTGCCTGTACGTGCCATTCTGCCGACGTATATCTACATGGGGCGGTCGGCAAGTGGTTAATATAATTTATCTCGGATTAGTTGAAATTCGTTACTAGTGTGATTCAGGAACTCTAATAGAGCCGAATAACGAAAATTTTTGTTTGAATTTCGATTTGTAATTAAAATTAATCTCACATGTCTACTGCACTTTGTTAACTTTATTCTTTTGTAAAGCTTTTGATACTTTGCCTTTTCAAATGTAATGCAAGTAACTGACGCATATTGTCTACAGCTCGGCTCTCCAAGCACAATGCGGTATGGAGAGAACGGTACAAGCGGTTACCAGGGTGATGAAGCAGGGGTGTGGAAATTATTATTATTTTTTTATCATGACAAGTAGATTGTCATGAGGGACAAGTAGAGTTGGGACCCCGATTTAGTCCCTTGGACAACTAGTTTAAAAAAAAATAATAATAAACTAGTTGTCCAAGGGACTAAATCGGGGTCCCAACTCTACTTGTCCCTCATGACAATTAGGGCTGCAACTAACGATTATTTTTCATAATCGATTAGTTGGCCGATTTATTGTTTCGATTAATCGGTTAATAACCTTAAAGTGTGGTGTATAATTTAGTTAATATGTAAAGTAAAAAAAAATAAAAAATACAATTTTATTCTTAAATATCTCTATGCAGTGGTAAATATAAACAGCCAACTATATGGTTAGGGAGCAAAATATTGAATCCTCTCTGAGAATAACAGACAGAAGAGATATACTATTAGAGGAGATGTACTGTTTTTTTTTTTTTTTTTTTTTTTTTTTGGCCAATTTGTTGTTGAGCAGATTAAAAAACACAAATTACTGCAAAAACATATTACATGCTTTTCTGCAGCTTCTCCATTGAAGTATATTGAACCAAAAAAAGCACAATTTGTTTTTTTGCATTTAAAAAAAAAATTAAATGAACTGTAGTGTGCTTCTGCAAAAAGCACCAAAAAACATATAGATGTGAATCAGGTCTAAGACATTTAGTAACATAATGGGGGTTAAAAAAAACTAAAATGAGCCCTTTATAGTACAAAAAAGCAGATAATCACTACTGTAAGGGGTTAATTTTTTTTACTGTAGAACTGTGAAAGTATAATATACAGTAGCGATTCTTTGCTCTTTTTGTACTGTAAAGGGCTCATTTTAGTTTTTTTAACCCCATTATGTTACTGGCCGATTAATCGATTATGAAAATAGTAATCGATTCATTTCATAATCGATTAGTTGTCGATTGTCATTAGGGCTGAAACAACTAATCTACTTGTCCTGATAAAAAAATAAATAAATAATAAATAATTTTAACCAAAACCGTATTTTAA